>CM065595.1:92255377-92554961 GCA_033119425.1 Bufotes viridis
CAACACCACCTGCGTCACCAAGCATATCCACCATGTCACACGGCAGCGTTCAGCTCTCCATCTCACAAACCTTGGAGAGAAAGCGTAAATTCCCACCTAGCCACCCTCGAGCCCTGGGCCTGAATGCCAGCATTTCTAAACTACTGGCCTTTGAAATGCTGTCATTCAGGCTGGTGGACACAGACAACTTCAAACAGCTGATGTCCATGGCTGTCCCACAGTATGTTGTTCCCAGCCGCCACTACTTCTCCAAGACAGCCGTGCCTTCCCTGCACAACCAAGTATCCGATAAAATCAAGTGTGCACTGCACAACGCCATCTGTGGCAAGGTCCACCTAACCACAGATACGTGGACCAGTAAGCACGGCCAGGGACGCTATATCTACCTAACTGCACACTGGGTAAATGTAGCGGCGGCTGTTCCGCAGGCGGAGAGTTCCTTGGCGCACGTCCTTCCGCCGCCAAGGATCGCAGGGCATCATTCTATGCCTCCTGTAGCCTCCTCCTCCTACTCGGCTTCCTCCTCCTCTGCTTCCACCAGCTCATCCAGTCAGCCACACACCTTCACCACCAACTTCAGCACAGCCCGGGGTAAACGTCAGCAGGCCGTTCTGGAACTCATATGTTTGAGGGACCGGCCCCACACCGCGCAGGAGTTGTGGCGGGGTATTGAACATCAGACTGACAAGTGGTTTCTGCCGGTGGGCCTCAAGCCCGGCCTGGTGGTTTGCGATAATGGGCGAAATCTCGTCGCAGCTCTGGGACTAGCCGGTTTGACGCACATCCCTTGCCTGGCGCATGTGCTGAATTTGGTAGTGCAGAAGTTCATTCACAACTACCCCGACATGTCAGAGTTGCTGCATAAAGTGAGGGCCGTCTGTGCGCGATTCCGGCGTTCACATCCTGCCGCTGCTCGCCTGTCTGCGCTACAGCGGAATTGGGGCCTTCCCGCTCACCGTCTCATATGCGACGTGCCCACCAGGTGGAACTCCACCTTGCACATGCTGAAGAGGCCAGCGCTTTGGCTGAACGTGTATTCAGCATGGCAGGGGGCATCATTACTGACAAACGCAGCCGCCTGTCCACAGCCAACGTGGACAAGCTGACGTTCATAAAAATGAACCAGGCATGGATCCCACAGGACCTGTCCCTCCCTTGTGCAGAATAGACATTTATAACTGCCTCCCCCTCAACCATGTATTCTTGTACTCCGGGGCACTTCTTTATTGAATCCTCATTTTTTTAACTTTACCATGATCTTGCGGTGCAACCCAAAGTTGAATGAACCTCTCCTCTGTCTGGGTGGTGGGGCCGAAATACTGTAACTGAAAGTGGCCTTCTCCGGTGGTGGGTGATATGACGCATGATTCCTTGCTGTGGGACCTCTCTCCTCTGTCTGGGTGCTGGGGCTGAAATAACTGAAAGTGTCCTTCTCTGGTGGTGGGTGATATGACGCATGATTCCTTGCTGTGGGACCTCTCTCCTCTGTCTGGGTGGTGGGGCAGAAATAACTGAAAGTGGCCTTCTCCGGTGGTTCGTGATATGACGCATGATTCCTTGCTGTGGGACCTCTCTCCTCTGTCTGGGTGGTGGGGCATAAATAACTGAAAGTGGCCTTCTCCGGTGGTGGGTGATATGACGCATGATTCCTTGCTGTGGGACCTCTCTCCTCTGTCTGGGTGCTGGAGCCGAAATAACTGAAAGTGGCCTTCTCCGGTGGTGGGTGATATGAGGCATGATTCCTTGCTGTGGGAACTCTCTCCTCTGTCTGGGTGCTGGTCCAAAATAAATGAGAGTGGCCTTCTCCGGTGGTGGTTGATATGAGGCATGATTCCTTGCTTTGGGACCTCTCTCCTCTGTCTGGGTGGTGGGGCATAAATAACTGAAAGTGGCCTTCTCCAGTGGTGGGTGATATGACGCATGATTCCTTGCTGTGGGACCTCTCTCCTCTGTCTAGGTGCTGGGGCTTAAATAACTGAAAGTGGCCTTCTCCGGTGGTGGGTGATATGACGCATGATTCCTTGCTGTGGGACCTCTCTCCTCTGTCTGGGTGCTGGGGCCGAAATAACTGAAAGTGGCCTTCTCCGGTGGTGGGTGATATGACGCATGATTCCTTGCTGTGGGACCTGTATCCTCAGTCTGGGTGCTGGGCCGAAATAACTGAAAGTGGCCTTCTCCAGTGGTGGGTGAAATGACGCATGATTCCTTGCTGTGGGACCGCTCTCCTCTGTCTGGGTGCTGGGTTCGAAATAACTGAAAGTGGCCTTCTCCAGTGTTGGGTGATATGACGCATGATTCCTTGCAGTGGGACCTCTCTTCAATTGATATTGGTTAAATTTTATTTATTTTATTTTATTTTAATTAATTTCCCTATCCACATTTGTTTGCAGGGGATTTACCTACATTTTGCTTCCTTTGGCAGCCCTCTAGCCCGTTCCTGGACTATTTTACAGCCTTTTTAGTGCCTAAAAGTTCGGGTCCCCATTGACTTCAATGGGGTTCGTGTTCGGGATAAAGTTCGGGTCGAGTTCGGATCCCAAACCCGAACATTTTCGGGAAGTTCTGCCGAACTTCCTGAACCCGAACCTCCAGGTGTTCGCTCATCTCTACCTGTAACCTGTGATATAACTGTTGTGGCAAAAAATATTATTGAGGGGTGTGATATACCCGCTTCTACAAAATACTGCTTGAGGGGTTTGATAGGCCTGCTTCCATCAAATACTGATTGACGCCTGTGATATACCAACTTCCACAAAATACTGAATAAGGGCATTGATATACCTGCTTCCACCAAATATTGTTTGAGGCCTGCTAGATTCCTGCTTTCATTGCTCCAAATGTTTTTGAGGGTCACCAGCAGACCAACAATCATAATTTTTCAAGGGTGTGTATGATGCCCTCCTTTAGGTGTAATAAAGGGTGTATTGGAGTGCCAGTATCTTGCAATTTTTGGCAGCCCTTTCACTTAGAGCATAGGCTTTATGAGTGTATGAGTCCCACTACATGAACAATTGTACCACAATGTGAATGAGGCCCTCCTTTATGTGACATACAGTTTGTATCGGAGTGCCTTTTGCTTGTAATTTTTGGCAGCACTTGCACTTTATATACAAGTAACTATACAGGAAAGAATGTTTCCTAACAATTTTTCCTCTAAAATCGATTTTATCTTTGGTTTTGTGCGTATTATTATCAGTCTGTAAAAGTCGCATACTACTCGGACAACATCATTCCCAGCAGCGATCTGGGAGTCCAAGATGCATCCAGATATCCTCCCCATGCTGTTCCCGAACCATTTCGACGGTGTATCCATCAATTTCTGAACTTTTCCTATGAACAAGGCAACCTCCCCTCTTCAGAGCAGGGGGTGCCTGGTTTAATGCTCGGGTTTTCCCATTGACTTACATTATACTCGGGTGCTCTACAGAGCACCTGAGCATCCCAATGTGTTCGGCCCGAGCACCCGAGTACTTAGGTGCTCGATCAATACTACTTACCATCTATGTTAATTCCTCAACGTTTCTTAAAACCTCACATCCATGCCCACTTCTAGCTTGTGAATAGCGGAAGCTGACTGGAAAGGCGACAACCATGTTACAGCTGGTATTCCTCTACTGGCCTCTGCTGCTCACAAAGCCTGGCCAACATGTGGAACGTCGAGTTCCAGCGTGTGCTCACGTAGCACAACAGCCTGTGAGCTGGCCATTTTAAGCGCTGCTGCAGTGTTGACAGACCAGCTGAAGCTGTCGATGACTTGCAGAAATGTGCACACATGCGGCTCACCTTCACCAGTAGCTCAGGAAAATTGGGGTAGGTTTTGAGAAACCGCTGAATTACTAAGTTTAAGACGTGGGCTAGGCATGGGATGAGTGTGAGCTTGCCGAGTTCCAAAGCCGCCACCATGTTATGGCCATTATCAGACTCAACCATGCCTGGTTGTAGGTTGAGTGGCGAGAGCCACAGCTCAGTTTGGTCTCTTATCCCCTGCCATAGCTCTGCGGCAGTGTGCTGTTTGTCCCGTAAGCATATCAGCTTCAGCAGGGCCTTTTTGCCGATTCGCCACTGCAGTGCTACACTGCTTCCAGCTACCGACTGATGGCTGACTGGTGCTGCATGCGGATAATTCGGAAGTGGAGGATGGGGCAAAGGAGAAGTGGGGGTTGGAGCCGCTAACATAGGTGCTGGCGGAAACCCTGATCGATATAGGGCCCGCAATCCTTGGCGTAGGTAGCACCTGTGCCATTCCAGGGTATGACTCGCTCCCGGCCTCCACAACGTTCACCCAGTTTGACGTCAGAGAAATGTAGCATCCCTGGTCGAATGCACTTGTCCATGTGTCCGTGGTTAAGTGGACCTTCCCAGTAACTGCGTTGGTCAGGGCACGTGTGATGTTACAGGACACATGTTGGTGTAAGGTGGGTACGGCACACCTTGAAAAATACAAGAGAGTCCAAGAAGACTATTATAGGAATGCACATCCAATCATACAGTTAGTAAAATACAATTTATTAATATGAACAAAAAGGAGACACACAGAAAAACATTAAAAATTGTATACAATGGTATCCAGTGTGGGTATATAATGACCCAACACTGCGGCGGAGTCCGGGGCACAATACAATGTCAAAATTCCATGACCAAATAGCTTAGCACAGGCATGAACAAATACATGCAATCAATCAAAAGATGAGCATAATGTAGAATAAAAGACTAAACAGCATCAATAAGAGTTAGAGCAATGCATCACACCCTGTGCCAAATACCCACACATGAACAACCGCCAGATAAGAGAAAGCGCCCCACGCATATCGCCGGCAACGTCCGGCTTCGTCAGGACCCCTGACGAAGTACTATATAAAATCCCAACCAACAAACCAATATGTATTCTGAGCTTGTAAATTGACAGGATAGGATTTCAGTGGTACAGCAACAAAACAACAACATTTAGCCATACAATACAGCTAGTTTAAGGTGATATATAGACAGTTTTAGGGAAGATAATATTCAGTTAGTAGTAAGGTTTAATTAATTGACAGCGAGAGAGGCTTTAGCTAGGGACAGGAAAGGGTTAGTAAAGCACTGTAGTGTTTGTCACTGGGCTGCAGCCATTTGCACTGCTATGGTTTTATGTCAACATTTAAAGCTATAGTACTCAGGTTTTTTTAACGTGTATAATCATAGAAATCTTCTAAAATATTCTACCAATTTGTCCATCATGTTCTATACTGTGACATACCTCCCAACCATCCTGGCTTCGGCAGGACAGTCCCAGATTTCTGTGGCTGTCCCGTGGTCCTGGAATGGCTGAGGTATGTCCCGCTGTCAGCTTATTGTAATAGTGAGTGATATAGGCAGGAATATCCCAGCGAGTGCTCAAATGATCTTCAGGATTTATTATAGCATTTCAAATGTACAGAGATACAGGTCACGGATGCGTTCGGCCCGTCCAGCCTTCATCAGCTGGACGGGCCGAAATGCGTCTGTGACCTGTATCTCTGTACATTTGAAATGGTATATTAAATCCTGAAGATCATTTGAGCACTCGCTCGGATATTCCTGCCTATATCACTGTCTAATCTTCCACGTACGGGTGCGCTATTGGTTTGAGTGCCAGCCGTCTTCTATTCTATTGTAATAGTGAGACCTGTCCACATCCTGCTTCACCATTTCTCTCAACTGCTTGTGCTCCCCAGCAGCAGCACGATGTGGTCACACATTGTACTGCTGGCTGTGTTGGAGGAATGGAGGAATCAGCCTCAGCTCCTCATACACAGCAAGCACAATGTGTGATCGCATCATGCTGCTGCTAGGGAGCCCAGACATCTGAGCTGTGTCATCAGAGGAACCAGTCGAGTATTTACCTACTTTTTTTTTTAACTTCCTGTGAAGGGGGCACATTTGGGCATAACTAATCTGAGGGGGCATATCTTGGCATATCTACTGTGAAGGGGGCATTTATCTTGACATAACTACTCTGAAGGGGCACGTCTTGGCATAACTACTATGAAGCGGGCACATCAGGCCATAACTACTCTGAGGGAGCACATCTTGGCATGTCTACTGTAAAGTTGCCACATATCTTGGCATAACTACTCTGAGGGGGCACATCTTGGCATATCTACTGAGGAGGGGACACAGCCTCAGGGCGCTCCAGCCTCAGGGCGCAGGCAGGGGCCGGCCAGAGGGAGAGGGACTGACAGGGGGGAACCGCTCAGCGCTCCCTCCTGTCATTCCCTGAGCCGGGCCCCATCAGAGCGTTCCTCTCACCTCCATTATGGTCACTGCTTCAGGCCTCCAGCATCAGGCCCCGCTGCCTCTAACTAGAAACACAGTAAGCAGGTGGGCAGAGCCTAACAGACCTCCGTTAGGCTCCGCCCACCTGCTTAATGTGTGGCAGCGCTGGGGCCTGATCCAGGAAGCCTGGAGCAGTGAACATAATGGAGGTGAAAGGAGCGCTTTGACGGGGCCCGGCATTAAGTACAGTGAAAATGCCGGGCCCCCTTACATGAAGTCTGTGACAACATGGGGGGGCAGAAAGAGCATGACAACATGGGGGGGGGGGTATAAAGAGCATGAAAAGATGGGGGAGAATGACAGGGGGCAGAAAAAGCATGACAAGAAGAGGGGATTATGACAAGGGGGGGGGGGGAGAATGACAAGAGGTGGAGAGCATGACAAATTACTATGTAGGGGCACTGCTGTGTGGTTGAGGGGGGTGTGGCGGACATTACTGTGTGGGGGGCAGTGTGGCGGACATTACTGTGTGGGGGCAGTGTGGCGGACATTACTGTGTGGGGGCAGTGTGGCGGACATTACTGTGTAGGGGGCAGTGTGGCAGACATTACTGTGTGGGGGGCAGTTTGGCGGACATTACTGTGTGGGGGGCAGTGTGGCGGACATTACTGTGTGGGGGCAGTGTGGCGGACATTACTGTGTGGGGGGCAGTGTGGCGGACATTACTGTGTGGGGGGCAGTGTGGTGGACATTACTGTGTGGGGGGCAGTGTGGCGGACGTTACTGTGTGGGGGACACTACAGTGTGGGGTGGCATTATACAAAACCTCTGCAGATGCAACTCCCATGTATTGGGTCACCAGAATTTGGGTGGTCATTCACTAAATGAACCCTATTATGGGGAGAATCTGTGTGGATGACACATATTTGTCATCCACAGACACTCCCCATCCCCCCCAAAACACTGTTAATTTACTGAATGACCACCAATAAAAGAGGTGGGGGTCGCATATGCTATTTTATAATGACAGCAGGGCCCGTGCAGTGACTGTTTTCTACTACAACCCCCATTCACCCCCCCCCCCCCCCGCTCACTGGATATAATCTTATTATCTATATAACTGTAGTAAATCACTACAGTTATATAGTTAAGATTATATACAGTGTGTGTGTGGGGAAGGGGGTGTAGTAGAATACAGTCACTGCACGGGCCCCGCTGGTGCTGTCATCAAAAAAGCAGACACAACCCCACAGCCTCACCCCGTGTATTGGGGGTCATTCCTACACGGACCCTGTTATGGGGAGGGGGGATCTGTGGATGACACATATGTGTCATCCACAGATTCCCCAATAACAGTGTCATCCATCACAGATCCCTCATAGCAGTGTCATCCACAAGTTGGAGGATGGGGGGGGGGGGGGGGCGCACTTGGGCAGCTCAGCCTCTGTTGGTGGTGGACCTTGTCCCAGCCCTGCATATTGGCATAACTACTCTGAGGAAGCACATTTGGGCAAAGCTACTATGAAGGGGACACATCTTGGCCTAACAACTCTGACAGGACACATCTTAGCAAATCTGTGAAGGGGGCACATGTGGGCACAACTACTCTGCGGGCGCATATCTTGGCATAACTACTGTGAGGGGGCACATATCTGGGTATAACTATTGTGAGAGGGCATATATCTGGGCATAACTACTGTGAGGGGGCACATCTTGGCATAAGTGTTGTGAGGATTCATATCTGGGCATTGCAACTGAGGGGCACATCACTAGCTATAATTACTGTGAAGCGGGCACATGTGAGGATTACTACTGTGAAGGGGCACATATGGGAATTACTACTGTGAAGGGGCACAGTGTGGACATTACTACTATGTGCTGGCACAAAGGGGGAATAATTACTATGTGGGGGCATTAAGGGGGGCACTGCGCATATTGTCCCTCTTTACAATTTTATAAAGTTGTGAGGTATGCTGTGATGCTGATGCAGTTACTACTAACCCTACACAGCTGCACATCTCCTGACCTGGTCATCATGTTCTGCTGTGCTGCTGTTGACATTATTACTACTCCTATACAACGCCACTTCCCCTGCCTTGTTCAATTTATTCCTTAGAATAAATGAAAACCTCAGACAAAAGATTTTCATCTAATTTTAAAGTAATACCAGATGTTGGTGTATGTTTGGATCAGCATGAAACAAAACCTTTTAGTGTCCATTCAGATAACCGTATTTCTGAGTCCACATCCATTCCTCAATTTTGCAGAACGGGTGCTGACCTATTCATTTCAACGGGGCCGCAAAAGATGCAGTCAGGACGCTTTTCCGAGTCCACGCAAAAAATATAGAAGAAAAATATAGAGTAGACAAGAATTGGCATTTCTATATAGGACTGGCCGTGTGCGTTCATCAAAATATGTAACACACATGGCCAGTATCTGTATTCTACAGATCTGCAATTTGCGGACTGCAAAACACTTACGGTTGTCTGAATGGACCTTTATACCAGGAATAAAGGCACTGGAGCAGTGGTTGAAAAAGTGTGTTGAAATTGGAAGGGACTATGGTGAATGTCTGTGTCTGATACCTGAGAATATCAAATTGATCAACCCTCGTATGAGCTTTAATAAATTATGCCATATACAGGAAACAGTATTTTGTTATAAATATATAAAGCCCTAACCCAAAAATTTATGTAAAAGGGTTGTCCGGGTTCAGAGCTATTTTCACCCAGGCAGCACCCCTGATGTTAGCATCGGAGTATATCATCCTCCGATGTGCTCCATTGCCCTGCACTAGATCGCGCAGGGCAAGGGCTCTTTTGTTTACAATAACACACTGCTTGGCGGAAGCTTCCGCCCGGCAGTGTGTTCAGTGACATCACAGGCTCTGATGGGCTCAAATTTGGCGCAGAGCAAGGGAGAGCATTGGAGCATGAACTGCTCCGATGCTCAAGTCGGGGGGGAAGCCTGAACCCAGACAACCCCTTTTAAGTGGTTTTCCGAGATATTTTTATTGATGAACTATCCTTAGGATAGTTCTTTGAAAACCCCTTTAATACAGAAACCAATTAATCATAAACTAAGGCTAAAATTCTAATTGAAAAATTCAAAACAATGACATTATTTAATGATCATTGAGAAGCAGCTGTTTTTGCTTCAAGTATACATCTCTAGAAAGGAAAGTACCACTTATCCTGGACTCCAGTGTCAGTAGTTTCGGGTGTGCTTTGTTTAGTTGGCAATACATTTGGGAAAATAACACAAGATGGACTGCTGGGTTAATTGACAGTTGATAAGTAAAATTCTACACAAAAGAAATAGAGGGTATCCATGTCAACACTAGAAAACATCTGTTTTGATGAGGTATATATTAAAGAAACCTCATGAATAGGGATGAGCGAACCCGAACTGGATAGTTCGGGTTCGTACCGAATTTTGGGGTGTTCGGGACCCGGACCCGAACATTTTCAAAAAAGTTCGGGTTCGGGTCCGTTGTTCGGCGATTTCTTCCCGCTTTCTGAAGGGCTGCACAGCAGCCAATCAGCTAGCGTTTTACTTCTTGCCCTAAGAAGCCATTACAGCCATGCCTAATAATGGCATGGCTGTGATTGGCCAAGTGCAGCATGTGACCCAGCCTCTATTTAAGCTGGAGTCACGTAGTGCCGCACGTCACTCTGCTCCGATTAGTGTAGGCAGAGGACGCAGCTTCTGTGAGGGCGAGATTAGGCAGGGAAAAGTCAGCAAAAACACCTAATGAAGTGATCGATCTACAGCTGTGAATCATTCAACTTCTGCTAGTTAATTGCTCATTGGTTTTTAGGCTGCACAGAGTGTTTTTTTGTTACTTTGATCGAGGGCCATTTTGTGTCTTGTGGTGCACAAACTGCCACCAAGTCCATCAATACAAATTTTTTTTTTTTTTTTTGCTATATCCTACATCAGGGGCTTGGCTGTGCTCATTGTCATCCCTAGAAACTCAGGATAGAAATTTCTGTATTTTATTAAGGGGTTAAATTCAATTGCCAAAATAGCAATCCCCTAAATCTGGTGTTCCAGCTGTGGCTAGCCAAGTGTAATACTGTCTGCTGTCTGGCAAAGGAAAAATTATTTTCTGTGGTTAAATTCAATTGCCAAAATAGCAATCCCCTGAATCTAGTGTCCCAGCAGTGGCTGGCAAAGTTTAATAGTGTCCGTCAAAGGATATATTTTGTTCTGGGGTTAAATTCAATAGCCAAATTAGCAATACCGTAAATCTGGTGTTCCAGCTGTGACTGGACAAGTTTCATAGTGTCCGTCAAAGGATATATTATTTTCTTGGGTGAAATACAGTTGCAAAAATAGAAATACCTCAAATCTGGTGTTCCATCTGTGGCTGGACAAGTTTAATAGTGTCCGGCAAAGGATATATTTTTTTTCTGGGGTGAAATTCAATTGCCAAAATAACAATACCATAAATCAGTGGTTTCAGCTGTGGCTGGCTGTCGGGATATTCATACTGTTGCCGATTAACAGTTTTTATGATTTATGAATAAATTAGAATCTATGAAGAAGGAGATCCTAATTTATTATCATAAACAATATAGCTACTATGAGCTCGTGATCTGCGCTGAATTGAAGACGAAAACTCAGTTGTAAACCAAAATATATATATATATATATATATATATATATATATATTGTGGGGGGGTTGCTCTGGTAGACAGCGGTGCGGGTGCAGTATAGAGGCAAAGAGAGTCCAGGTAGTGCAGCAAACAGTGTTTTATTTCACACTTGCACAAGCAAAAAGTTCAAAACAGTCACTTAGTGTTACTTCACACTCACAGCAAAAACTTGAGGCAAAACAAAAGTCCAAGACTGAATCAAATTCACCTGTGTGGTTTAGGTGCATGTTCACACCCGGCTGTCAGCCCAGCCGCAGGAAAGTCCAACCTCAGGCTTCCAGGCAGACTGCACGCCTCTTTGCAAGCTCTTGCTTCCAGCCCTGAGAGCTCCACGGAACACCAACAGTTTCCAGGTTAAATCACCTCAAATCCTAGGTGTTAGTTCACACCTGGCTGAATGCTCAGCAACACAAAAAGTCCACTGACCGTCTTTAAATGGCCTGCTCTTCTGACACACAGGTCTCAGCTTCTCAGCCCAGCACTGGGCTCAGATCCCAAACACAGTGAGAGAGTTTGCATAAAACCCAGCTGTCTTTTAAAGGCACCTAGGCATTAACCCAAAAAAAACCCGGACCGGCACCTAAAATCCGGTCCAGTATTTGCCCTCACCTGGCTGCAATCAACCCAGCAGCACAGGCAGAGAGGAAAATACCTGTTTTTTACCACAAAACCTCTCACTGTGTCACATACCCCCCCCCCCCCTTTGTTCAACCCTGAGGGGGTGAACACACGCCAGACAGTATACCCAGAACCGGGCACTCGCATTTCCCTGTAACTGCCCTGCTCTGTGTTCCACTGAAAATCTAAAGTTCTGAAGTCACCCGAACCCTCTGGTGACCCAGGACTTTCCTTCTTTGTCCAGATGGGGACAGGCTGCGGCCAACCCCATATCACTCTTTCAGAGATGGCTTGTCGCCGAGCCACGGGCACCTGGTACGGCTTTAACCAGACTTTTGCCTGGGGCTCAGTGACAATATCACGGTGAGTTATGGAAGGGCATTCAGGGAAATCACAGAACACCTCTGTGTTCCGACTAATAAACTCCTTGGCTCTCTGAGCCTGTTCAGAGGAAAGGCTGCCAGTAATTTTATCTGTGGCAGCCGCTTCCCTGTTAGCAGACAGAGGGACCGGAATCTCTTTCCCTAGATAAACCGGCCGCGGGTTGTTCTCAATACAAGTCTCTCTAACCTTCCAAGGTTTCCGTAAATTTACACGGTAGACCGGCTCTGGCTTTTGCAGTCCTGGCTGGTGTACCTTGTAATTTGGGTCTCCAACTTTCTGTGCTATTTTATAGGTCCCCTTCCCCCTAGCGCTGTCCTTACTGTCCACAGGTGGCCCAACAACTAAACCCGTGTCCCTTTGGCTACGGACCCCAGACACTCGATTGCAGGTCCGGCTTTGGCCTGGCTGAGCCACCTTCCTATGTTTTCTACCTATCCTATTTAGGGGGACTGTCTTCCCCTCACCCACCGGACCTACTGTGGGTCCCTCTGCCTTGGGTTTCTGGGGTTCTAACACCTCACCTGGGCTAGGCCTCACTACTGGAAGTTTTCCTACCTGTCTGGGAACTGTACGTACAATGGCCGGCCACAGGGATGGGAACAATGGAAAGTCTCTTCCTATTATCACATCACAAGGCATACTCGTGGTTACAGCCACCTCATGGACCTGCCTGCCGGCACCCGTGTTTACAGACAACAGAGCAGTGGGGTATTCTTTTAAATCTCCATGAATGCTGAAAACCCCGACTCTCCGGCCTGTAAACTTTGTGGGTCGCACCAGGGAAGCCCTCACCAGGGTCACCTGACTCCCCGAATCCAGCAGAGCTGCCACTGGAGTGTCTCCCACCTCCACCCGACACAAGTGTTCATCATGGATAACCTCTGACACATCGACCCTTCTGGCATACAATGACTGCCGATACCCAAAGTTTACATCCATGGGCTCACCCAGGAGGGGACAGTTGGCCCGTACATGGCCAGGCTCATGGCACCGCCAGCAGATTATAGAGTCCCGATCCCCAAAGGGCACATCCCGTGCGGTCTTTCTCAGCTCAGGCCGCAGGGTCTGGGGAGGGGATTTTCTGGGTTTTATTACTCCCTTCCCCAGAGTTCCCCCCTCAAGTTCCTCAGTAGCCCCATAACGTTCGACCAGGTCCACCATCTCGAGGGCACTAGTAGGAGAGGTCTGGCCAACCCAGCGCTGGAGGGGTAGTGGCAATGCCCTCCAGAATTTGTCAGCTACAATACGGTACAGCATAGCAGTGGGACTAAGTACGTCAGGCGGCAGCCATTTTTATAAGAGTTTTAGCAAATTGTAATACTGGGGTCGTGCTGGCTCAGCTGGGTTAAACTCCCACTGATGTACCCGCTGGGCCCTGACCAACACATTCACCCCCAGTCTCGCCAGGATCTCACCCTTAACCACAGAGTAGTCTGCCGCTTGGTCGTCCGGTAAATCAAAGTAAACCTGTTGGGGTCCTGACGCCAGAAACGGAGCGATGACCTCGGCCCACTGGTCTCGGGGTAGTCTCTTTCTCACGGCCACCTTTTCGAACATCGCCAAGTAGGTTTCAACATCATCTGTCGCTGTCATCTTGGGAACGGCCGTGCGGACTGCTTTCCGGGCATCGTGCACTCCCTGCGGCATCCCTGACTTTTCTAGCACCATTACGTGTTGCAGCAGCCGCTGGTTCATGTCCTGCTGTCGCTGATTAGCCTCTAGCAGCTGTGCGACGGCCTCTTCATGTCTTTTTTGCTATTGTGCGATGGCCTGCTGTTGGACATCCATGGCCTGCTGTAGCTTTAAGTTGGTCTGGACAAGCTGCTATATCATTTCCTCCATCTTGTCCTGTGTTGGTGGTTGCAGCTTGGCAGGCTTAATCCAGGACATACAACAGTGCCCAAAAGAAAAAAAAATGCTACAAAAAGTTTTGGCTTCCCGCCAGCCTCACTGCAATTGCCCGCATCCTCCACCAAATGTGGGGGGGTTGCTCTGGTAGACAGCGGTGCGGGTGCAGTATAGAGGCAAAGAGAGTCCAGGTAGTGCAGCAAACAGTGTTTTATTTCACACTTGCACAAACAAAAAGTTCAAAACAGTCACTTAGTGTTACTTCACACTCACAGCAAAAACTTGAGGCAAAACAAAAGTCCAAGACTGAATCAAATTCACCTGTGTGGTTTAGGTGCGTGTTCACACCCGGCTGTCAGCCCAGCCGCAGGAAAGTCCAACCTCAGGCTTCCAGGCAGACTGCACGCCTCTTTGCAAGCTCTTGCTTCCAGCCCTGAGAGCTCCACGGAACACCAGCAGTTTCCAGGTTAAATCACCTCAAATCCTAGGTGTTAGTTCACACCTGGCTGAATGCTCAGCAACACAAAAAGTCCACTGACCGTCTTTAAATGGCCTGCTCTTCTGACACACAGGTCTCAGCTTCTCAGCCCAGCACAGGGCTCAGATCCCAAACACAGAGAGAGAGTTTGCATAAAACCCAGCTGTCTTTTAAAGGCACCTAGGCATTAACCCAAAAAAAAAACGGACCGGCACCTAAAATCCGGTCCAGTATTTGCCCTCACCTGGCTGCAATCAACCCAGCAGCACAGGCTGAGAGGAAAATACCTGTTTTTTACCACAAAACCTCTCACTGTGTCACAATATATATATATATATATATATATATATATATAAACGCCGAAAAAGAGCAGCACTGTTCAGGTGTGGGCGGGTGCAATTCCTCAGGAAAATGGACAATCTTCCTCAAATATAGTCGCTCAGATACGAGGCAGCACACCAATGCAGATAGTGGTGACCCAGCTTTGGAATAAAATTGGGTCACCACTATCTGCATTGGTGTGCTGCCTCGTATCTGAGCGACTATATATATATATATATATATATATAAATATAAATATATATATATATATATATATATATATAAAGTTGAGCGAACACCTGGATGTTCGGGTTTGAGAAGTTCCACTTTTATCTAATTAGGCTCCTGGCACCTAGACGGAGGAGAGGTTCATTCAACTTTTAGTTGCGCCGCAATATAATGGTAAAATTAAAAAAAGAGGATTCAATAAAGTAGTTCCCCGGAGTACAAGAATATATGGTTGACGGGGAGGCAGTTATAAATTTCTATTCTGCATAAGAGATGGACAGGTCCTGTGGGATACATGCTTGGTTCATTTTTATGAACGTCAGCTTGTCCACGTTGGCTGTGGACAGGCGGCTGCGTTTGTCAGTAATGACGCCACCTGCCGTGCTGAATACACGTTCAGACAAAACGCTGGCCGCCCTGCAGGCCTGCACCTCCAAGGCATAAAAGGCTAGCTCTGGCCACGTGAACAATTTGGAGACCCAGAAGTTGAATGGGGCCGAACCATCAGTCAGTACGTGGAGGGGTGTGCAGACGTACTGTTCCACCATGTTAGTGAAATGCTGCCTCCTGCTAACACGTTCCGTATCAGGTGGTGGTGCAGTTAGCTGAGGTGTGGTGGAAAAAATTTTCCACATTTCTGCCATGCTAACCCTGCCCTCAGAGGAGCTGGCCGTGACACAGCTGCGTTGGCGACCTCTTGCTCCTCCTCTGCCTTCGCCTTCCACTTGTTCCTCTGTGACATTTGGGAATGCTCTCAGGAGCGCGTCTACCAGCGTGCGCTTGTACTCGCGCATCTTCCTATTACGCTCCAGTACAGGAAGTAAGGTGGGAAGATTGTCTTTGTACCGGGGATCCATGAGGGTGGCAACCCAGAAGTTTACACACCTTAAAATGTGGGCCACACTGCTGTTGTTGCTCAGGCACTGCAGCATGAAGTCGCTCATGTGTGCCAGGCTGCCAAGAGGTAAGGACAAGCTGTCCTCTGTGGGAGGCGTATTGTCATCGTCCTCCGGATTCCCCCAGCCATGCACCAGTGATGGGCCTGAGCTGTGTTGGGTGCCACCCTGTTGTTAACCTGCTTCATCCTTATCCTCCTCCATCTCCTCCTCGTCCTCCAGTAGTGGCCCCTGGCTGGCCACATTTGAACCTGGCCTCTGCTGTTGCAAAAAAACTCCCTCTGAGGCACTTCGAACTGGCCTGAAAGTGCTAAAAATGACCCCTCACCCTCCTCCTTCTGGGCCACCTCCTCTTCCATCATCGCCCTAAGTATTTTCTCAAGGAGACATAGAAGTGGTATTGTACCGCTGATAACGGCGTCATCGCCACTGGCCATGTTGGTGGAGTACTCAAAACAGCGCAACAGGGCACACAGGTCTCGCATGGAGGCCCATTCATTGGTGGTGAAGTGGTGCTGTTCCAAAGAGTGACTGACCCGTGCATGCTGCAGCTGAAACTCCACTATGGCCTGCTGCTGCTCGCACAGTCTCTACAGCATGTGCAAAGTGGAGTTCCACCTGGTGGGAACGTCGCATATGAGGCGGTGAGCGGGAAGGCCGAAGTTACACTGTGAGTTCCTTGCTTTTAAAGTGTTTACTCAACTGCAGTTCATGCTTTGCATGTAGGTGCCTGGTCATGCAGGTTGTGCTAAGGTTCAGAACGTTAATGCCTCGCTTCAGGCTCTGATGGCACAGCATGCAAACCACTCGGGTCTTGTAGTCAGCACATTGTTTAAAGAAGTGCCATGCCAGGGAACTCCTTGAAGCTGCCTTTGGGGTGCTCGGTCCCTGGTGGCGGTGGCCAGTAGCAGGCAAACTCTCTTGGCGGCGGCTGTTCTGCTTTCGCCCCCTGCTCCCTATTTTGCTACGCTGTTGGCTCGGTCTCACCACTGCCTCTTCCTCTGAACTATGAAAGTCAGTGGCACGACCTTCATTCCATGTGGGGTCTAGGACCTCATTGTCCCCTGCATCGTCTTCCACACAGTCTTCCTCCCTGACCTCCTTTTCGGTCTGCACACTGCAAAAAGACGCAGCAGTTGGCACCTGTGTTTCATCATTATCAGAGATGTGCGGACTCCGGTGAGGTGGTATTCCCATGTTCTCATCATCAGGAGACATCAGTGGTTGTGCATCAGTGCATTCTATGTTTTCCACCACTGGGGAAAGGCTAGTTGGATTCCCTTGGTAAACCCTGCCAGCAGACTCTTGAAACAGCATAAGAGACTCCTGCATAACTTGAGGCTCAGACAGTTTCCATGATATGCATGGGGGTGATGTGACAGACTGATGGGCTTGGTTTTAAGGCGCACCTGTGCGCTTTCTGCAGAAGACTAGGTGGAAGATAATGTTGTGAACGTGCTGGATCCACTGTCGGCCACCCAATTGACTAGCGCCTGTACCTGCTTAGGCCTTACCATCCTTAGAACGGCATTGGGCCCCACCAAATATCGCTGTAAATTCTGGCGGGTACTGGAACCTGAGGTAGTTGGTTCACTAGGACGTGTGGCTCTGGCAGAATGGCCATGTCCTCTCCCAGCACCAGAGGGTCCACTAACACCACCACGACATAATCCGCGTCCCTTACTAGATGTTTTCCTCATTGTTACCGTTCAACAAGCACCACAATAAGAAAAAAAATATTTGGCCCAATCTATTGATTTCAAATTCAGGCCTTTTTTTTACAGGCACCTAACACTATCTGCCTATTTATTTGTGTACCGTATTACACAAATCCAGGCACAGCATTAACCACTGATTTAGGGGAATATCAATTGTAGGCCTAGTATTTAGGCCCTGGATGAAAGGTATCCTTTTATGGACAGATGTACACTTGGAGATGCACAGTAGCGTGTGAAAAAATATATAGGATTATGCCTTCAGCAATTGTATTTTAACACTTTGTGTAATATACCCTGTAACGGACAGAAATACACTTGGAGATGCACGGTAGCGTGTGAAGTTATTGAGGATGACCCTCTCAGCACTTGCATATACACCTTGAGTGTGATATACCCGTTTACGGACAGAAATACACTATGAAATGCACAATAGTGCATGCAGATTTACAGGATTATGCTTTCAGCAATTGTAATGTACCACATTTTGTAATATACCCTTTTACGCAAAGAAATATACTTGGAGGTGCACGCTGAGTGTAATTTACCCTTTTACGGAAAGATTAACAATTGGCCTGCAACAGCTGAAACACCAGATTCAGGGTATTGCTATATTGGCAAGTGAATTTCACCCCAGAACAAAATCTATCCTTTGACGGATACTATTAAACTTGTCCAGTCACAGCTGGAACACCAGATTTACTGTATTTCCATTTTTGCAACTGTATTCCACCCCAGAAAATAATATATCCTTTGACGGACACTAGGGAAATTATCCAGTCATAGCTGTAACACCAGATTCAGGGTATTGCCATTTTGGCAATTGAATTTCACCCCAGAACAAAATCTATTCTTTGACGGATACTATTAAACTTGTTCAGTCATAGCTGGAACACCAGATTCAGGGTATTGCTATTTTGGTAATTCAATTTCACCCTAGAAAATAATATATCCTGTGACGGACACTATTAAACTTGGCCAGCCACAGCTGAAACCACTGATTTATGGTATTGCTATTTTGGCATTTGAATTTCACCCCAGAACAAAATATATCCTTTGCCGGACATTATTAAACTTGTTCAGCCGCAGCTGGAACACCAGATTTACTGTATTTCTATTTTTGCAACTGTATTTCACCCCAGAAAATAATATATCCTTTGACGGACAATAGGGAAATTGTCCAGTCACTGCTGGAACACCAGATTCAGGGTATTGCTATTATGGCAATTAGATTTCACCCCAGAAAAAAATATACCCTTTCACGGACAGATTTAAACTAGTCCTGCAACAGCTGGAACAACAGATTAAGTGTATTTCTATTTTTGCAACTGTATTTCACCCCAGAACAAAATCTATCCTTTGACAGACACTAGGAAATTTTCCAGTCACAGCTGGAACACCAGATTCAGGGTATTGCTATTTTGGCAATTAAATTTCACCCCAGAACAAAATTTATCCTTTGACGGACACTATTAAACTTCTCCATTCACAGCTGGAACACCAGATTTACTGTATTTCTATTTTGGCAACTGAATTTCACCGCAGAAAATAATAAATCCTTTGACAGACAGTATTAAACTTGGCCAGCCACTGATGGGACACTAGATTTACGGTATTGCTATTTTGGCAATTGAAAGTCAACCCAGAAAAAAATAAATCCTTTCCCGGACAATATTAAACTTATCCAGCCACAGTGGATCACCAGATTTACTGTATTTCTATTTTTGCTACTGACTTTCACCCCAGAAAATAATATATCTTTTGACGGACACTAGGGAAATTGTCTAGTCACAGCTGGAACACCAGATTCAGGGTATTGCTATTTTGGCAATTAAATTTCACCCCAGAAACCACTGATTTATGGTATTGCTATTTGGGCAATTGAATTTCACCCCAGAAAAAAATATATCCTTTGCCAGACACTATTAAACTTTGCCAGCCACTGCTGGCACACCAGATTTACGGTATTGCTATTTTGGCAATTAAATTTCACCCCAGAAAATAATAAATCGTTTGCCAGACACTATTAAACTTGTCCAGTCACAGCTGGAACACCAGATTTACAGTATTTCTATTTTTGCAACTGAATTTCAATGCATAAAATAATATATCCTTTGCCGGACACTATTAAACTTGGCCAGCCACTGGGACACCAGATTTACGGTATTGCTATTTTGGCAATTGAATTTCACCCCAGAACAAAAAATATCCTATAAAGAAACACAATTAAACTTGGCCAGCCACTGCTGGGACAACAGATTTACGGTATTGCTATTTTGGCAATTGAATTTCACCCCAGAACAAAATATAACCCTTGCCGGGCACTATTAAACTTTGCCAGCCACTGCTGGGACACCAGATTTACGATATTGCTATTTTGGCAATTGAATTTCACCCCAGAAGAAAATATATCCTATGACGGACACTATTAAACTTTGCCAGCCACTGCTGGGACACTAGATTTAGGGGATTTCTATTTTGGCAATTGAATTTAACCCCTTAATAAAATATAGAAATTTCTATCCTGAGTTTCTAAGGGTGACAATGAGCACAGCCAAGCCCCTGATGTAGAATGTAGCAAAAAAAATAAACTAGTATTGATGGATTGATGGACTTGGTGGCAGCTTGTGCTGGTGCACCACAAGACAAGATCAAAGTGACGGAAATACGCTCTGTGCAGCCTAAAAACCAGTGAGCAATTAACTAGCAGAAGTTGAATGATTCACAGCTGTAGATCGATCACTTCATTAGGTGTTTTTGCTGACTTTTCCCTGCCTAATCTCGCCCTCACAGAAGCTGTGTCCTCTCCCTACACTAATCAGAGCAGAGTGACGTGGGCACTACGTGACTCCAGCTTAAATAGAGGCTGGGTCACATGCTGCACTTGGCCAATCACAGCCATACCATTAGTAGGCATGGCTGTGATGGCTTCTTTGGGCAAGAAGTAAAACGCTAGCTGATTGGCTGTTGTGCAGCCCTTCAGAAAGCGGAAAAAAATCACTGAACAACTGACTTTTTTGAAAATGTTCGGGTCTGTGTCCCGAAAACCCCAAAATTCAGTGCGAACCCTAACTATGCTCGAACTGTTCACTCAACCCTATATATATTGTGACACAGTGAGAGGTTTGGTGGTAAAAATCAGGTATTTTCCTCTCAGCCTGTGCTGCTGGGTTGATTGCAGCCAGGTGAGGGCAAATACTGGACCGGATTTTAGGTGCCGGTCCGGGTTTTTTGGGTTAATACCTAGCTGTCTTTAAAAGACAGCTGGGTTTATGCAAAGCTCTCTCTCTGTGTTTGGGATCTGAGCCCTGTGCTGGGCTGAAAAGCTGAGACCTGTGTGTCAGGAGAGCAGGCCATGTAAAGACGGTCAGTGGACTTTTTGTGTTGCCGAGCATTCAGCCAGGTGTGAACTGACACCTAGGATTTGAGGTGATTTAACCTGGAAACTGCTGGTGTTCTGTGGAGCTCTCAGGGCTGGAAGCAAGAGTTGGCAAAGAGGCGTGCAGTCTGTCTGGAACCCTGAGGTTGGACTTTCCTGCGGCTGGGCTGACAGCCAGGTGTGAACACGCACCTAAACCACACAGGTGATTTGATCCCGTCTTGGACTTTTGTTTTGCCTCAAGTTATTGCTATGTGTGTGAAGTAACACTAAGTGACTGTTTTGAGGTTTTTTTGTGCAAGTGTGAAATAAAACACTGTTTGCTGCACTACCTGGACTCCCTTTGCCTCTATACTGCACCCGCTCCACTGTCTACCAGAGCAACTCCCCACAATATATATATATATATATATATACACCGTATATATAATTTTTTACTAACAAAAAAAATTAATCAATATAAACTACGTTACAATTGGTAATAATCAATCAATCTATAACAATGTCTGATACAACGTAAATATCCCAAAATACACCCAATTAAAATCTGATTTCTCTCAGTCGATATAGGTGGTATAAATCCAAATCTGGTCTATTACGGATATATCTCTATATGATTACCCATATAAGGATAGAACCAATTTTAGTTCATAGGAGATGATATTATATTTTTAATAATATCTCTGGATCTCCAGAATTTTGTATACATTTTAAGAATGATGCTGCAGGCAGGTGGGAGCCGGAGCGGCATGACGTAATGACGTAGGCGTGCTGCGGCTCCTCCCGCCGCCTCTCCAACCCCCCCACACTTCCCCCGGTGAATGCATGGGGTCGAGATGCGCTCTGCCTGCTCTGGCCATGCAGCCACCGATGCCATCTTGAGGCGATTGCCGAGGGTCTGGCCGGCAGTGTGGACGTTGGGGTGCTATGAGCAGTTGTGGAGGCAAGTAGGAAAACCGTGCAACAGCGGTGCGGAGAAAAGTGTGGAGGGAGCGGGTAAGCTGGAGTGAGGAACGCCGAAAGTTTGGACTGCACTACAGAAGACTGCAGAAGTCTGGACCTCTGCAGAAGGGTACGCTCTCTACATACTAGCCAGGCCATGGTTGCTGCAGTGGGGATAGGCGGCAGCGTGTGTTTTGCGATGGATCTTAAGACCACCAAGCACCTTTAAAAGAAGTTTTGCATCTGCACTGCCAAGCCGGAGTATTGGAGTATTGGAGCACTGGAGCACTGGAGTGTCGGAAGAACCTCGGTGCCTTTCTCTCCCGCCATTGAGAAGAAGCTATACCTTTTCTAGATGGCTGAGCGACTGGATACGGGTGAGATCGTTCTTGATTATTAAGACTCTACATTCATATCTAGTGCATTTATACATATCTAGTGCACGGCCAGGGCCTAGACGTGGCTGCTAAATGCGGCTAGAAGACTGATGTATGTTGTGGCTTACTGTGGACGCTATGCTGAATCTAGGGTGACAGAGGAGAATACGGCAGAGAGTGTTTCTTCAGCCCTGTGAGAGGTGCAGCCCGTATAAATATACTAACGTGGATAGAACCCCTATGAATGAAAGAGATGGTGGTTAAATCGGAGTGACCGCGTTACTGTGCCATTGGGACTTTAAAGTCAATTTTTTGCCCAGCAATTTGTGCGTCTCTTTCACCGAAGGCCATCAGACTTGAATTTGCTAATTTGCCGGACCCCGTGCGGTTTCTTACGTGTCCTACACCGCTACCCTGTGGACTTCTATTTACTCTAATAAGAGCGGGCCTTATCTCCTATAAGTGGATTTGAACTATATCCCAGATAATACTGGGTGCTTTTGCCATGTGAGCGCCGGACTGTTCGCATGTGCTGAGGTGTTAACGAATTATATGTGGACAATTATCCGTTGTTAAATAGGCATACTCTGATCAGCATTCAAATATTGAGGGCTGGTGGCTGGTATTTACAGGCGCTATTAAATGAAGAAGGGGATTAATTAGAACTTAAAAAGTGAGGAAGGGGGGGGGGGGAAGAGGGAAAAAAAGGAAAGGAGAAAAAGGGGAAAAAATGAAAAAAAAAAAGAGAAAATGAAAACCTTTATTTTTTTTTATTTTTTTCGGTCTGCCCCCTTGGGAGGTAGGACCAGGTTGCAATGCCCCCTAAAAATCGGAAGTCTGGGGGCTCTAGCCCAAATCGGGTTGGGGGAGGGAGTAATAGCCCTCAGGGAAGGTTAGATAGATTCCTTAGAACCTCCCCTATCAAATCTAGGAGCGCGTGGCAAAAAGCAGGACATCCCCCGTTGTTGGAGGCAGACCCCCTAGTACATAAGACCCAGGGCACCTCCCAATTAGGAGTTAAGGGAAAAGAGGAAATGGAAAATATGGTTAAAAAATTAGCCAAAAATTTTGAGGTGGTCCAGACGACTAATAAAACGGTAACAGATTTAGCAGCTTCAGTGGCGACCCTCCAGTTAGACGTCACAATTATTAGAGATGAAATGTCTAAATTAAGAACTAAAGTTAAGCAGATGGAGGTTGAAATGGTGTCTATGACAAAAGAAGTAGGAGTGTATAGGGACCAGTTTAAGGCAAGGGAACAGGAGTTCAGCGCCCTTAGGAACAAACTCACTGATCTTGAGGATCGCTCACGAAGATATAACTTAAGATTTGTGGGGTTTTTTGGAGGGCGTGAAACAAAACAACTCAGTGAATTTCATTCAAGACTGGCTAATACAGAATTTGGGGTTAGAGAAGAAATCTCCGACCTTTTGCGTGGAACGTGTCCACAGAATCCCTTTTAAAAAACCAGCCCCCGGGGCCCCGCCACGAACCCTCTTGGCCAAAATGCTATGTGAAATCTTCCCAGATTTCTCTTATGAAACACAAAAAAAAAGAGGATGGCATTTCAGAAATCAAAAGACGACTAGCTGCAGCGAAAGTTAAATACGCTATGATGTTTCCCGCACGATTAAGAGTGGTGCATGATGATTCCACATACTTTTTTGGGACTCCATTGGAAGTGCTGAATTGGTGTGATTCGGTGGGAATCTGAGGCAGAGCGGTTCTATGACCGCTTAGGAAAAGGTTTATTTTTGTAATTTTGAATATGTTCCTTGGGGGGGGGGGGTACGGGGGGGAGCGGTGGGAGGAGTGGGTGATGTGGAAGAGGCTAGTGGAATATTTGGTTCCACGGGCCAGGTAGGAGAGAGGGGGGGGGGGTTTGGGTTGAGATCGACGTATCCCCCCGCAACTCTGCCGAGCGCGCCCCCTCCGGGGGAGGGCCGAGACGATAGAATATGGCACAGAGGCATAAAATACTGACTTGTAATGTGCGTGGGCTGGGGAATAGAATAAAACGGGCATCTACAGTTGTGTTCAAAATTATTCAACCCCCACTGAAATTGAGTGTTTTGGCCAGTTTGACATTGATTTTGATCATTTCAGTCATCTTGTTTACAATTAAATCAAAGAGGCACTTGTAAGTCAGACAAATATAACATTTATAATGAAATAACCACAAATGTCTTTTCTGTGCTCACATCATTATCAATTTTATTCAACCCCCAAGTGACATTTAATCTTAGTACTTAGTACAACATCCTTTTCCAGTTATAACAGCTTTTAAACGTGAAGCATAGCTTGACTCAAGTGTCTTGCAGCGATCTACGGGTATCTTCGCCCATTCTTCATGGGCAAAAGCCTTCAGTTCAGTCACATTCTTAGGCTTGCGCACTGCAACTGCTTTCTTTAAGTCCCACCAGAGGTTCTCAATCGGATTTAAGTCTAGTGACTGCGATAGCCACTTCAAAATGTTCCAGCCTTTAATCTGCAACCATGCTCTAGTGGACTTGGAGGTATGTTTGGGATAATTGTCCTGTTGAAAGGTCCAACGTCTCCCAAGCCTCAGGTTTGTGATGGACTGCATCACATTTTCATCCAATATCTCCTGGTACTGAAGAGAATTCATGGTACCTTGCACACGCTGAAGCAAAACAGCCCCAAAGCATGATTGACCCCCTGCCATGCCTCACAGTAGGCAAGGTGTTCTTTTCTTCATGAGCCTCCTCCAAACATAGCGTTGATCCATGGGCCCAAACAGTGCAAATTTTGTTTCATCAGTCCACAGAACACTATCCCAAAACTTTTGTGGTTTGTCCACATGACTTTTGGCATACTGCAGTCGACTCTTCTTATTCTTTGGAGACAGCAAGGGGGTGCGCCTGGGAGTTCTGGCATGGAGGCCTTCATTACACAGTGTGCGCCTTATTGTCTGAGCTGAAACTTCAGTACCTGCATCTGACAAATCTTTTTTCAGTTCCTCAGCAGTCACACAGGGACTTTTCTCCTCTTTGCGTTTCAGGTAGCGCACAGCAGTCGAAGTCAGCATCTTCTTTCTGCCACGACCAGGTAGCGTTTCAACAGTGCCCTTTGCGTTGAATTTGCGAATGATGCTTCCTATGGTGTCTCTTGGTATATTTAACATCTTTGCAATCTTCTTATAGCCATTGCCCTTCCTGTGAAGAGAAATCACCTCTTCTCTTGTCTTCCTGGACCATTCTCTTGACTTCACCATGTTTGTAAACACACCAGTAAATGTCTAGAAGGAGCTGAGTATCACAGTCATTTTAAATCTGCCGAATTGGTGCTTATTATGCTTGATTGCTGCTCCTTGACATCCACAGGTGTTTTCAATACCTGATCGAAACCACTTGAATGAACCTCTGTTCTTAAGAGTGGTAGTCTTTAAGGGGTTAAATAATTGTGTCAATGAAGAAATCACAAAAAAAACATTTAATACTGTATTACAAAAACAATTGATGTCATTTTAGTTGCATTTGGTTCTTTAAAAAGTTCTTGTAAGATTTAATTCTGAACACAATTACAAATGTACACTAAATTCCCTAAAACCCTTTACAGCATTGGGGGTTGAATAATTTTGAACACAACTGTATATTTGATGCTATAAGTAGACACCTTCCCGCAATAGTTGCCGTTCTAGAATCGCATGTAACAAGAGAAAACAGGCCCCTCTCGAGTAGGAGGTGGGCTAAATGGGAGTACCATTCTTGCTTTTCCTCCTACCCCAGAGGGGTAAGTGTGCATATCCACAGGGATGTGGACTTTGTTCCACTAGATGTAAGGGTGGACACAGAAGGTAGATATGTCTTTTTGCACACAACTTGGAACGGAAGGGTGTCTATTTTGGCCTTTGTATATATCCCGCCCCCATTCTCCAGGAAAGTGTTGATAAAACTAATGGAGCTTGTAGAGGAAAAAGATAGGTGCCCGTTGATAGCGGTTGGAGATTATAACTGTGTCATGGTCCCAGAGATTGACAGGATCTCAACTTCTGCTAAGTACATCCAGAATTGTTCATCTTTGTTCTATTTCTGCCAGGAGTTTAATCCATTAGATGTGTGGCGTAAGCTGTATGGTCAGAAGAGATCCTTTTCATGCTTTAGCGGTTCATATAGCTCTTTATCCAGGATTGATTTAGCTCTAGCGAACAATGAGATGCTCGAATATATTGTTAAAATGAAATATGAAGTACATGGGTTGTCGGACCATTCACCAATTCTTATAGCCTTTAGGGGCACTTCCCGGATGGTATCCGTACGTTCCGTTTGAACCCTTACTGGATAAAGGTGGTGAATGAGCGTGAAGGAATAGATAAAATGATTGAAGAGTTCTGGCAAATGAACTCGGGGTCTACACACATCCACTACGTTTGGGATGCGTTAAAAGCATTCTTGAGGAGACGGGTTTACTACAGTAAAATTAAAAAGAAACGGGCTATCTTTTTTCAACAGGAGAAAGAATTGTTGGATAAAATAAATACGGTACAAAATGACCTAGAGAGCAGAATAGGGAGTCTCTTAGAAGCCAATTAAAGGATTTAAATGAACAGTATAAACAAATGCTAACAGATAAGACTCAAAATAAGCTATTTTTCCAAGGACAGAAACGTTTCTTTGAATCAGGTCGATCGAGTAAATTTCTCTCCGCTTTAGTCTCTAACCGAAAAGAGTCCATCAAAATCAGCAGGATTAAAAGGAAAACGGGTATAGTTACCACAGATAATGAGCAGATCCGAGAGGAATTTGGGATGGCCTTTGCAGCCTTGTATTCCTCAGAATCTAGCAACAATGATAAAGACCTCTGCAATTACTTAGATACATTGAGCTTACCTAGTTTGGATATGTCGGATTCCGATGAGCTGGGTCATCCGATCCAGCTCTCGGAACTTCAGGCAGAGATATCAACAATTAGACTTAAATCATCTCCTGGAAAAGATGGGCTCCCCTTTGAAATATATAAATATCACGCTAGGACCCTGTTACCTATGTTGTTGGAGGTGTTCAAGGAATTCATTCACTGTGGATCTCTCCCACCGTCTTTCAGAGAGGCGGTAATTGTCCTAATTCTGAAAAGAGGGAAGTGTGACAGCGAGGTGGGCTCATATAGACCCATCTCGCTGCTAAACGCCAATTATAAAATTTTTGCTAAAGTTCTGGCAAACCATTTGAGGGGGGTTGTGGCCTCCCTGATTCATAGTGATCAAACGGGAAAGATCCAGGATAGTCTGTTAAGGGTTTTCTTGAATCTCCAGATGGGAAGCGAGGGTGAGTGCTCCATCCTGTCGCTTGATGCTGTTAAAGCATTTGACAGGGTGGAGTGGTCATTCCTGTGGAAGGTGATGTCCTGTTGCAGTTTGGCCGTAAAGTTTATAACGATGGTTCAACTACTGTATAAACAGCCTAACGCCTCAGTGAACATAAATGGGGTAAATTCAGCCAGGATCGAACTTCAGCGAGGCACGAGACAGGGTTGTCCACTTTCCCCCCTATTATTTGCTCTGAGTCTTGAACCTCTGGCTTGGAGGATTTGATTAGACCCACAAATTGTTGCGTTTGGAGTGGGAGGAGAAGCAGACAAACAGTCTCCATGCAGATGATATGCTTATGTTTCTGAGCGATTGATGGAAGGTGATTCCCCATGTTATTCAAGTAACTGAGGAGTACGGTAGGTTGGCAGGGCTCGGGATAAACTGGAGCAAATCTTCATTATTGTCATTAAACCGTCAGGTTCCCGAGGTGGGGGGTAGCATAAATGTGTTACAGACATCAGATCATATTGAATATCTTGGTATTAAGGTGGGGGCCAGATGAGACAGTTTTAATGAGCTCAATCTCCCACCGCCTCTGGAAAAGGTTAAGGGTAAGATCAGGGCCTGGGGGGATTTGCCACTCTCTCAGGCAGATAGGATTGCGCTCATTAAAACTGTAATTTTACCCCTGGTACTCTACCCTGGTACTCTACCCCTATATGTATCGACAATAGGTTTTTTGAACTTCTAGATAGACTGTTGAATTAATTGGTTTGGGGCAGGAAAAGAGTCCGGATAAAGCAAAGATATATATGGTTTGCTGAGAGAGACGGTGGACTTGCGATTCCATTGTTCCAGGGCTACTTTCTTAGTGCACAACTGCAAAGATGCTTCGGATTCAGATATAATAGATTAAGTCAATTTTTGTCACTTAAAAATGGGGGTCAGTTGGAGAATATTTTTATTGATTTAGAGTCAGGCCAAATGGGGATAGGGGAAGCACTTTGCTCAATTAGGGGTACAAGGCAAAAAGTGTGGAATAAAATAAAAAATTTGCTGCAGATTGTACTTGCACTTCCTTTCTCTCCCTTATGGGATAATATTAACTTGGTGGAGTTCTATAAAATTAAAGACTACGAGTATTGGGTTAGGAAGGATATTAGGAAAGTATCTGACCTTTTTAGTTGTGGGGGTTTTAAGACTTACACCGAATTAGTTAGGGGTCGGGGAACCACTTTAGATATTTATAGATATGCAAAATTGAAACACGCATACGATAGCACGGAAAATAGGGGAAATTTGAATATACAAGGACATTTTTTTTTAGAGTATTGTGTTGCAAGTAATAAGGATGTTAGGCACAAGATTTCTCACATATATGGGAAATTAAGGAAGGCTCTGGCAGAAGTTACTACGTTTAAAACTCACATAAATGGAACCAGGCATTAGACATACCTAGGAGAGCTGGTTGGAGATCTATCAAAACATTAGAAGGTCATCGCCCTCAATAAATCACAGATTAATTCAATTCAAAATAATCCATGGGCTATACTATACACCAAAAATGCTAAGTAAATTTAAAGAGAGGGACAATACAGATTTTAAATGCTGGAAATGTGGAGAAAAGGAGGGGGACCTGTTACATCTTATGTGGCACTGCAATCTGATTAAGAGGTTCTGGTCTCAAGTGCTTGAAGCTCTGTCCAAATCGCTAGATTCAAAATGGATACGTGATGAAAAATTTGTGATTTTAGGCCACTGCACAGATAGGGAAATAGAGGGTAAAATCAAGCAGAAATGGCTAAGGGGAAGTATGGTCGCTAAAGAACTTCTAGTTAAGAAATGGGGTGCACCGTCCCCGCCGTCATTAGCAGAGTGGGAACAACTGATGCATTGTATCGGTGTATATTAACAGTTGAGATCAAATCAGTAAAAGGGTTGGTAGCTCAGTTTATAGGTCCTGCGCCGAGGGGGGGCTATAGCTGTTATGTTTGAGTATATTCCTTTTTTTATTTTCTGGATGATGAAGGAGAGGGGGGGGAGGTACGTCGATGTCAACCTAGGGGAGGGGGGAGGGTATAGCTGTCTAAGGCTCTGGTAAATGCACTTTCCTGTCATGAGAATGAGAAATAAGTAGAGAATGGTATCGTTTGATATTGTATTGGAATGTGATATGTTACATTGGATAATAAAATCAATAAAAAAAAAAAAAAAAAAGAATAATGCTGCAGGTACATTCCCCAAATTTACACCAAATAATCTACCATATATAAAATATGGTTAAATCTATTTAGAGGTATAATAATTTAATCAACCTATAAATTATAGGAACAATTATACTATACCAAATTTCGACTAGTAGAAATCAGTTTCCTTGGTTTCAAGATGGCCGTCTCCAATGCTGGATAAATTAGCTAGAATGGCTGATCAAAGATGTCCTGTAGGGTATTGGATCTCATCTGGTCTCCTATGTCCTCCTATGCTCTTTTTTTTCTTTTTCTCGCCACACCTTTTTTTTTAACTTTAAAAGGGGCTTGGTTTGGTCTGATCATTGACTAGTGACATCATCAGAGGGGTTTGTCTTCTATCCCAAGACCTCCCCCTCTGATTACGTAATTAAGACCTTACCTTTGTTTTTACATTAGGTGGCACTAATGCTCCATGTAAAAGTTTTGGACCAAAACTGGTTCTTTCCCATGCATCCCTTCGCTAATTAAATAGGGGTATTCTTTAACTCACAGTCCATCCAAACAAACATTGAGAAATCTCACAAACAATGGATCTATTATCTGGTCAAACACTCACTATTTTCTTAGTCTCTTGACCAGACCTCAGTAATATAGAATACACATTGTAACACTAGAGCCATTGTTTCGGAGAAGACCCAATGTTTACACTTGACCACCTATGTAAAGAAATCCATGAATAGCTATTATCCAGCATCAATTAGTATTGAACAACAGACCGACGAGTGGTTGCTGCCGGGGGCCTCAAGCCCGGCATGGTGGTGTGCGATAATGGGCGAAATCTCGACGGAGCTCTGGGACTAGCCGGTTTGACGCACATCCTTGCCTGGCGCATGTGCTGAATGTGGTGGTGCAGAAGTTCATTCACAACTACCCCGACATGTCAGAGCTGCTGCATAAAGTGCGGGCCGTTTGTGCGTGCTTCTGGCGTTCATATACTGCCGCTGCTCGCCTGTCTGCGCTACTTTCAGTTCGAGCACGGGTCAGTCGCACTGCGGAACAGCACCACTTCACCACCAATGACTGGGCCTACATGCGAGACCTGTGTGCCCTGTTGCGCTGTCTCGAGTACTCCACCAACATGGCCAGTGGCGATGACGCCGTTTTCAGTGTTACAATACCACTTCTATGTCTCCTTGAGAAAACACTTAGGTCGATGATGGAAGAGGAGGTGGCCCAGGAGGAGGAGGAGGATGAGGGATTATTTTTAGCACTTTCAGGCCAGTCTGTTAGAAGTGCCTCAGAGGGAGGTGTTTTGCAACAGCAGAGGCCAGGTACAAATGTGGCCAGCCAGGGCCCACTACTGGAGCACGAGGAGGATGAGGTGGAGGAGGAAGAGGATGAAGCAGGTTCACAGCAGGGTGGCACCCAACACAGCTCAGGCCCATCATTGGTGCGGGGCTGGGGGGATACAGAGGACGATGATGATACGCCTTCCACAGAAGACAGCTTGTCCTTACCACTGGGCAGCCTGGCACACATGAGCGACTACATGCTGCAGTGCCTGCGCAATGACAGCAGAGTGGCCCACATTTTAATGTGTGTGGACTACTGGGTTGCCACCCTGTTGGATCCCCGGTACAAAGACAATGTGCCCACCTTACTTCCTACACTAGAGCGTGATAGGAAGATGCGGGAGTACAATTCCTAAATGTCACAGGGGAACAAGTGGAAGCCCAAGGCGAAGGCAGAGGAGGAGCAAGAGGTCGCCAATGCAGCTGTGTCATGGCCAGCTCCTCTGAGGGCAGGGTTAGCATGGCAGAAATGTGGAAAAGTTTTGTCACCACGCCACAGCTAACTGCACCACCACCTGATACGGAACGTGTTAGCAGGAGGCAGCATTTCACTAACATGGTTGAACAGTACGTCTGCACACCCCTCCACGTACTGACTGATGGTTCGGCTCTATTAAACTTCTGGGTCTCCAAATTTTCCACGTGGCCAGAGCTAGCCTTTTATGCCTTGGAGGTGCTGGCCTGCCCGGCGGCCAGCGTTTTGTCTGAACGTGTATTCAGCACGGCAGGTGGCGTCATTACTGACAAACGCAGCCGCCTGTCCACAGCCAACATGAACAAGCTGACATTCATAAAAATGAACCAGGCATGGATCCCACAGGGCCTGTCCATCCCTAGTGCAGAATAGACATTTATAACTGCCTCCCCCTCAACCATATATTCTTGTACTCCAGGGCACTTCTTTATTGAATCCTCTTTTTTAAAATTTTACCATTATATTGCGGTTCAACCAAAAGTTGAATGAACCTCTCCTCCGTCTAGGTGCCAGGGGCCTAATTATCTGAAAGTGGCCTGTTCCAGTGGGGGGTGACATGAAGCCTGATTCTCTGCTATGCGACCTCTGTTTTCTGTCTGGGTGCCGTGGGCTAAATATCTGAAAGTGGCCTTCTCTATTGCTGGGTGACATGACACCTGATTCTCTGCTATGCGACCTCTGTCATCTGTCTGGGTGCTGGGGCCTAAAAAACTGAAAGTGGCCTTCTCCATTGGTGGTTGACTTGAAGCCTGATTCTCTGCTATGGGACCTCTCTCCAATTGATATTGCTTAATTTTTATTTATTTTATTCTATTTTAATTCATTTCCCTATCCACATTTGTTTGTAGGAGATTTACCTACATTTTGCTGCCTTTTGCAGCCCTCTAGCCCTTTCCTGGACTATTTTATGGCCTTTTTAGTGCCCAAAAGTTCGGGTCCCCATTGACTTCAATGGGGTTCGTGATGAAGTTCGGGTCGTGTTCGGATCCCGAACCCGAACATTTTTGTGAAGTTCAGCCGAACTTCTTGAACCCGAACATCCAGGTGTTCGCTCAACTCTACTCATGAATAGAGTGTCTCGAAGGGTGGGTTCCTGCACCAACATAGTCCCTGGCCTGAAACACAATTGTCCAGCCAGGGCACAGTTCTAGAGGATGAGGAGGATTTTTAGGATGAGGAGGATAAGGAGGAACCGTGTTCTCAGCAGGGTGGCACCCAAGCCAGCTCACGGGCAGCTGGGTCACCATCAGCACCTCAGAAGGCTGGGTTAGCGTTGGCGAAATGTGTGAAATCTTTGTCATCACGCCACAACACCCTTCACCACCAGCAGATCTGGTACGTCTTAGCAGGAGGCAGCATTTCAGCAACATAGTGGAAGAGTACACGTACTGACTGATGGGTTTGCCCAGGGGCGTAGCTACAGGAAAACATGGGAAGCACACTGTTTTGGGTCCCTGACCTAGAAGGGGCCCATCCAGGAGGAGGAGGAGGACTAAACTAATTTGTCAGGGTCCCCTCAACAGTATTATACAATGAAATTAGATACAGTGGCAGTATAGACAGTGTAGAAAAGAAGTGGATGGAAAATAAACCCAAACAGCCTCACACCCTACACAATCAAACCCCCCCCCTTTCACTCAAAGCATTAACAAACTATTTACAAATTTCCTAAAAACATATTAAAATAACTATAAGGCAGCTAAACTAACCATATAAAGAAACAAAACTATATACACGCCTTATCCTTAACTTAAGGCCAACCAAATACTAGTGGCTCAGAGGGTGGGTATCTGCACCAACATAGGCCCTGGCCTGGAACACAATTGTCCAGCCGGGGCACAGTTCTGGAGGATGAAGAAGAGGAGTAGGAGGAACGCTGGGGGATACAAAGGACACAGACGATATACCTCCTTCAAAGAGGATAGCTTGTCCTTGCCTTTGGGCAGCCTGGCAGACATGAGCGACTACATGCTGCAGTGCCTGCGCAACGACCGCCCAGTTACTGCCACATTCTAACTTTTGCTGATTACTGGGTGGCCACCCTGCTGCATCCCCATTACAAGGACAACGTGACGTCCTTAATTCCCTCACTGGAGTGTAATAGGAAGATGAGCCCACTAGTAGACACGCTGCTGATGGCAATCACACCTGACACCGGGGACTCAGTGGAAGCACAAGGTGAAGGCAGAGGAGGAGGAAGAATTTGCCAATGCAGCTGGGTCACCAGCAACACCTCAGAAGGCAGGGTTAGCATGGGCAAAATGTGGAAAAGCTTTGTCATCACGCCACAACAACCTGCACCACCAGCAGATCTGGAACATCTTAGCAGGAGGCAGCATTTCAGCAGTATGGTGGAACAGTAGACGTACTGACTGATGGGTCTGCCTAGAGGAATAGCTACAGGGGAAGCATGGAAAGCAACTGCTTTGGGGCCATGACCTAGAAAGGGCCCATCCAGGAGAAGGAGGAGGGCTAACAGTATTATACAATGAAATTATATACAGTGGCAGTATAGACAGTGTAGAAAGCGAATGGAACAGCTGCTGGGCCTGGTCTGAGAGAGCAATCTTTAGTAGCCACAGGCATGGCAGCATGAAAGGAAGGGGTTTGCGCAAAAATTACTGGGGGAGGGGGGCCCCATTTAAAAATTTACTGTGGTGCCCAATCATTTCTAGCTAGGCCACTGAGTCTGCCCCATTCAACTTCTGGGTCATCAAATTGGGCACATGTCCTGAGGTTGCCTTGGAGGTGCTGGCCTACCCTTCAGCCATTGTATTGTCTGAACGTGTGTTTAGCATGGCTGGTGGCATTATCACAGACAAGCGCAGCCGCCTGTCTGCAGACAATGTGGGCAAGCTTTCGTTTATTAAAAAGAACCAGGCATGGATCCTACAGGACTTGCTTGTACCTTATGCAGAATAGACATGTATATCGGCCTCACCCAACCACTGTAATACTACCGTGCACTTACACTTTGTTTTATTTTTTATATTTTCCCAATGTTTTGGGGTCTACACTAATTTATTAAAAAAAAATTAAAAATAAAAAAAGTTATTGGCGACTACCTTTGGCTTCACAGCCCAAAAAAGCTTTATTTCATGCAAGAATGTAACCGCCAATTATAAGTTCCTTGTCAGTTATGCAGTGCAGGGGTTTGTACCTAACAAAAATGGTAATATTTCACCCAACAATTTAAAATCTTTCCTTTTCCGGACAGTATTAAACTTGGCCAGCCACAGCTGGAACCACTGATTAACGGTATTGCTATTTTGGCAATTGAATTTCACGCCAGAACAAAATCTACCCTTTGCCAGACACCATTAAACTTGGACAGCCACTGCTGGGACACCAGATTTAGGGGATTGCTATTTTGGCAATATAATTTCACCCCAGAACAAAATCTACCCTTTGCCGGACACTATTAAACTTGGCCAGCCACAGTGAAACCACTGATTTACGATATTGCTATTTTGGCAATTGAATTTCACCCCAGAAAATAATATAATATATCCTTTGACGGACACTATGAAACTTGTCCCGTCACAGCTGGAACACCAGATTTACGGTATTGCTATTTTGGTAATTGAATTTCACCCCAGAACAAAAGCTATCCTTTGACCGACCCTATAAAACTTGTCCTACTTCACAATAACGGTCCCTACAGGAGTGTAACACACCCTAAACCGAATTTGGGTGCTCTCCAATCTTATATAAACAACACTATTCAAAGATTCTCATTAAAAACAAATTTTTATTCATTAATTTACCATAAAATACTTATATCACATGAATAAAAAATTATGGGACAAGAACAGGTGCACAATACCCTCCCACAATATTTTAAGCCATACACATTAAATACAATAAGTCTCAAACAGATATGCTATAGCCCATGCTAAATCTATACACCGCAGTAACCCACAAAGACACGTCACAGTGGTTAATTAATACATATTCAAACATATCTGGTATGCCATACCTGACTAACACTGCGGCAGCCTTCAATTAATGCCCGCAAAACAATGAGTGGCTAATGGCAAAGTCTAACTGCAAGGCCATAACATTTAGTAATCAAAACATCCATAGGTTGGAGGCTATTAGCCTTACCTAACAAGATCGTGTGGAAGGGGAGAGTACGGGCGCTCCTCGACGTGCATTTCGCGTATTCAGCTTCCTCAGGAAGAGTGTACTGCCACAGCATAAACTACTGATTTAGGGTATTGCTATTTTGGCAATTGAATTTCACCCCAGAAAATAATATACCCTTTGACGGACAAACTTGTCCAGTCACAGCTCGAACACCAGATTTACGGTATTGCTATTTTGGCAATTGAATTTCACGCCAGAACAAAATCTATCCTTTGACGGACACTATTAAACTTGGACAGCCACTGCTGGGACACCAGATTTAGGGGATTGCTATTTTGGCAATATAATTTCACCCCAGAACAAAATCTACCCTTTGCCAGACACTATTAAACTTGTCCAGCTACAGCTGAAACCACTGATTAACGGTATTGCTATTTTGGCAATTGAATTTCACCCTAGAACAAAATATATCCTTTGCTGGACACCATGAAACTTGTCCAGTCACAGCTGGAACACCAGATTTAGGGTATTTCTATTTTAGCAACTGAATTTCTCCCCAGAAAATAAAAAATCCTTTGACGGACACTATTAAACTTGGCCAGCCACTTCTGGGACACCAGATTTACGGTATTGCTATTTTGGCAATTGAATTTCACCCCAGAACAAAATATATCCTTTGCCGCACAGTATTCAACTTTGCCAGCCACAGCTGAAACCACTGATTTACGGTATTGCTATTTTGGCAATTGAATTTCACCCTAGAAAAAAAATATATCCTTTGCCGGACACTATTAAACTTGGCCAGCCACTGCTGGGACACCAGATTTAGGGGATTGCTCTTTTGGCAATTGAATTTCACCACAGAAAAAAATCTATCCTTTGCCAGACAGCAGACAGTATTACACTTGGCTAGCCACAGCTGGAACACCAGATTTAGGGGATTGCTATTTTGGCAATTGAATTTAACCCCTCAATAAAATATTGAAATTTCTATCCTGAGTTTCTAGGGGTGACAATAAGCACAGCCAAGCCCCTGATGTAGGATATAGCAAAAAAAAAAAAAAATAGCATTGATGGATTCATGGACTTGGTGGCAGCTTGTGCTGGTGCACCACAAGACACAAAATGGCCGCCAATCACCCCAGAAGAAAGTGACAGAAAAACGCTCTGTGCAGCCTAAAAACCAATGAGCAATTAACTAGCAGAAGCTGAATGATTCACAGCTGTAGATCGATCACTTCATTAGGTGTTTTTGCTGAGTTTTCCATGCCTAATCTCACCCTCACAGAAGCTGCATCCTATCCCTACACTAATCAGAGCAGAGGGACGTGCGGCGCTACGTGACTCGAGCTTAAATAGAGGCTGGGTCACATGCTGCACTTGGCCAATCACAGCCATGCCATTAGTAGGCATGGCAGTGATGGCTTCTTAGGGCAAGAAGTAAAACGCTAGCTTATTGGCTGCTGTGCAGCCCTTCAAAAGGCGAGAAGAAATCACAGAAAACGGACCCGAACCTGAACTTTTTTGAAAATGTTCGGGTCCGGGTCCATGTCCCGAACACCCCAAACTTCGGTACAAATCCGAACTATGCAGTTCGGGTTCGCTCATCCCTACTTATAAAGAATTCTATTTGATTTGAAGGAGTTACATTTTTAAACGCTGTCACAATATTGCAATTTATTATTATGCCTTGTATATATTTTATTGATATATTGTATCTCTATAAAGGGAGAATTTATTTTTGTTCTCAATATTCTCTACCACCCTCCATAAGAACTATAGGTTAAAGCGGAAAAGTCTAGTTTGGACAAACTCGCCTTATATTGCAGGTCCCCTGAGACAAGATTATTACAAGGGTATCTTTTCTTGAAGTCTCCACAAGTATTACTACTGTTATTTGGCGAGTCACAATGTAAATCCTGAGCAGACTCGGTCCTATAATATGTGATTTTGAGAGCTCAAAGCATAAGAAGCAATTTTAATCAAGTCAAGCTTAAAGCTGAACATGAGATACTATTTCAATAAATAACAAAAAATCATTCACTGCACATATAGAGATATTCAGTCTAACAAATAACACAGAAATGTTCTCAGTAGAGATGAGTGAATTGAAGCTGACAAAGTCAAATTCGTTTCGAATTTCAGGAAAAATTCAATTCTGAATGAATGCGAATTTCCTCGCACTTCGTGGTAACGAATCGCATTTTTTCCTAACATGGCGGTTAGCCAGCTACACGTGTGAGGACATAGGGTAAGGAACTCTGGGAATGCGGGATGACCTATAGTGCCATGCATGCATCAGCAGCCAGCAAGCCCGGTGATGTAACAGGCCCTATAAATACGGCGGCCACCTTAGATTCTGCCATTCACCAGTGTACTTTGTTCATGGATAGATGTGTATGCAGGGAGAGGCAGTGAAAGAACAACTAATTGTTAAAAAAAAAAAGCGCACAGAAGCGATTCACTAGTGCAGAGAAAAGATAGTGAGAGGAATCATTTCACAGGCAGGGAGAGATAGGGAGAATCATAGGAAAAAGATCATTGTGCAGGGAAACATTACTTGGGGATCCAGATAGTCTCATAATACAGCTCTGTCATTCCAGCAACTAGATATTGGGGTGCAAGTGCTATGTTGAAAAGCCTGTACTGGCTTATATGTGTGGAAAAAGAGAAATATATACACTGATTTTCTGTTCACTGCAGCTATATATGGTGAAAGCGTTTAGTGCACTATTATAATACAATACCAGAAAAATAAAAGCAGTTCACATTTGGTGTTATTAGCGCTAAAAGTGTTTATTGCCAGTTCAGTACAACCTGAGAAAAATATACTGTTGACATTTTGGTGTTATTAGCACTAAAAACGTGTATTGCCAGTTCAGTACAACTCGTGAAAAATATACCCTGTTCACATTTGGGTGTTATTTGCGCTAAAAGCGTATATTGCCAGTTCAGTAAAACCCATGAAAAATATACCCTGTTCACATTTGGGTGTTATTTGTGCTAAAAGAGTTTTTTTCATATTTCTAGAGAAAATAAGAAAAATACACACCGTTGACATTTGTTGTTATTTGCGCTAAAAGCTAATATTGCCAGTTCAGTAAAACCGGTAAAAAAAATATATACTGTTGACATTTTGGTGTTATTTGCGTTAAAAGCTTTTTTTGTCATATTTCCAGAGAAAAAGAGAAAAATACACAGCGTTAACATTTGTTGCTATTTGCGCTAAAAGCATATATTGCCAGTTCATTACAACCCATGAAAAATATACCCTGTACACATTTGGGTGTTATTTGCGCTAAAAGTGTTTTTTGTCATATTTCTAAAGAAAAAGAGAAAATTACACACTGTTGACATTTTTTGTTATTTGTGCTAAAAGCGTATATTGCCAGTTCAGTACAACCCGTGAAAAATATACCCTATTAAAATGTGGGTGCTATTTGCACTAAAAGTGTATATTGCCAGTTCAGTGCAACCCGCGAAAAATATACCCTGTTGACTTTTTGGTGTTATTTGCACTAAAAGCGTATATATTGCCAGTTCAGTATAACCAGTGAAAAATATTCCCTGTTCACATTTGGGTGTTATTTGCGCTAAAATCATATACAGCCAGTTCAGTACAACCCGTAAAAAATATACCCTGTTCACATTTGGATGTTATTTGCGCTAAAAGCGTATCTTGCTAGTTCAGTACAACCTGTGAAAAACATACCCTGTTCATATTTGGGTGTTATTTGCGCTAAAAGCGTATCTTGCAAGTTCAGTACAACCAGTGAAAAATATACCCTGTTCACATTTGTGTGTTATATGCACGAAAAGCGTATGTATTGTCAGTTTAGTACAACCAACGAAAAATATACCCTGTACATATTTGTGTGTTATTTGCGCTAATAGGGTATATTGCCAGTTCAGTACAACCTTTGAAAAATATACCCTGTTCACATTTGAGTGTAATTTGCTCTAAAAGCGTATATTGCCAGTTCAGTACAACTCGTGAAAAATATACACTGTTGACATTTGGGTGTTATTTGCGCTAAAAGGGTATATTGTCAGTTCTGTACGACCCGAGAAAAATATACCCTGTTCACATTTCATTGTTATTTGCACTAAAAACGTTTATTGACATATGTTAGAAACAAAAGAGAAAAATATACGTAGTTAACTTTTTATGTTATGTACGCTAAAATCATTTAGTGGGCTTTTTCATTCAAATATATAGGTAGTTCACGTGTACTTGTATTTGTGCTTAAAGCCTTTAGTTGCCTATTTCTGTCCAAAAAGAGAAATATATTCTGGGCTTTTAGGGTTGTTTTAATTTGCTTTTAATTATTTCAGTTTAGCTAAAAGTATGTCAGACAGAGAAGTTCCAGGCCATGCACAGAGCAGTGGCAGAGGCATAAATGTTTCTGGCACAGGCAGAGGTTGCAGCAGATTAAGGGACAGCAGGAGTCGCAGCAAGAGGCCTGAGCTCAGACACAACCCTTAGTTGGCATGGCCCGGGAGCAGGCCCTGTTCCCTCACCTGTCCTCAAACTGCCTCTGTCCTTTGCTGTTCCCTCAGCCACAGAAGTTCAGCAAGGACGAGCTACTCGAGAACAGTCAGCAGCTACTGCCCAGCCAAGATTTGGAGGAGACATCCACCGCTTTCTCCGCTAGGCGGGCAAGTAGTAATGAGGAGAGTGGCGTGGGAGCTGGTGTTGTGAGCGGTCAGGCTCCTGACCCAGAGAGCGTTAAGGAGGACCCAGAAAGGAGTGGTGCACAGGTTCACGGAAGCAGCAGCACTATCATTAAGTCAGTGCGGAGTGTTGGGAGGAAAATCAGCTACTCGGCAGTGTGGGAGTATTTTGTCAAGACTCCGGAGGAGGTGAACATGGCCATATGTTGAATCTGTGGGCAGAAGGTGAAGCGTGGCCAGTGGGCCAATTTTGGCACCACTGCCCTGCGACAACATATGCAGCGACACCTTAAAGTGGCCTGGGACAATCGTGGCTCTGATGTGGTGGTCCAGCCTACTGCAACAACACTGCATCACCCAGTGGCATGCAACCCATTGCAGGCAGTCAAATCTCCACAGAAGTGAGCTGTCTGTCTGTCCAATTGTCTGCTGGTCCTGATGTTACTGCTCCTACTCCTACTCCTCGTCAGTCTTTCCGCCAGCAATCAATCACTTCTATCGCCAAGAGACAGCAGTATGCATGCACGCATCCAGTGGCGTAGAAGCTGAACGTTCTCCTGGCCAAGTTGCTGGTGCTGCAGTCCCTGCCTTTCCATGTGGTGGACTCTGCACCTTTCAGAGAACTGATAGCTTGTGCCAAGCCGAGATGGAGAGTCCCAAACCATCATTCATTTTCCCAAAAGGCAGTACCAGCCCCGCACACGTATGTAGAACAGAACGTGTGCCAGTCCTTGAGCCTGTCGGTGTCTGCCAAAGTGCACCGTAGCGCAGACGTGTGGAGCTGTAACTATTGTCAGGGACAATACATGTCCTTTACGGCACACTGGGTTAATGTGGTTCCTGCTCAGCCACACCATCAACTTGGCCAGGTGACACTGCTTCCGTCTTCATGTTGTCAAGACGTTGGTCCTGCAACAATGTCCGCCTCTGCCTCCTCATCCTCCACAATATCCTCAGCCTCCACTGCAGGGACAAGTCACCATGCCCCTCCAGCATAGCTCATGTGCAGAGCACATCAGTGTCACGTGGTTCTGCACCTGGTTTACCTCTTCACACAAAAGGGAGGAACTGCTCCGCTGCTCCATGTCCTTCAGAAAGAAACGAATTGCTGGCTTTCTCCGCGACAACTGAAAATCGAAACCATGATGACCGACAACGGGAAGAACATGGTTTCGGCACTGCATCAAGGAAGGCTGAGCCATGCACCCTGCATGGCACACGTGTTCAATCTGGTTGTCAAGCGGTTCCTGAAGTCTTCTACCCTTTTGATAGGCAACCTAAAAATGGCCAGGAAACTGCATGCAGTTCAGCCACTCGTACACCGCAAAGCACATCCTCCTTGAGCTGTAGCGGCAGAACAGCAACAAAGGCTGATATGCGACGTTTCCACCCATTGGAATTTCACCCTCCATATGTTGGACTGACTGTACGAACAGAGAAAGGCCATCGACGATTTCTTGATGATCCAAGCGGATAGGAGCACTCCCCTGTGTAACTTCGATGTCAGCCAGTGGCAGCTCATACGTGTCACCTGCCATTTGCTCATGTCCTTTGAGGAGGCCTCGGTTTTTGTTAGTCGCCAGGACTATGGGATGAACGTCGTCATTTCACTGCTTCATGTCCTGGAACAGATACTGGTGAATAGGGATTATCAGGGTACTGGAGACGTGGCGCCAAGATCTCACGGCCACATGAGCCCTGTGGGGGCTGAACTAGAAGAGGAGGAGGAGTACATTGGCGCACAGGGAATATGCAGCAAAATTAGTGATTTTTCTACTGCGATGTCACGTTCCGCAATAGACTTCAATTGGCAGGCGAATATTAAAACCCACACTGACTCTTTCTAGCTACAATAGTGATAGAAAAGTTGTTTTAAGTTGACTAACACCTGAACTGTGGTATGCCAGAGTGGGATCCATGGCAAAAGTCCCATTAAAAAAAAATATAAAAATAATGAAAAGTCACATTTTAATCCTTAAAAGGGCATAAATCACCTAATATTGTTAAATGGTTTAAAATAACCTATTTTAGAACATCTAAATCCACTCTAACATTTTATTTTCCAAATCTACTTTTAACTGCTAATTTAATTATTTAACATTCTTTTATTATTTGTAAAATAAAAAAAAGTCACTCTACACCATGTCAAAAGCCAGGTATGCGCAGGCTGACTATCTATCCATAAGACAGGGTGTCAGCATACCTTACAATGACAGGTTTGAGCAATTTAGACAAACAAACAAACATAAGTTCTCAATCCAAAAGGAGAGAAATTGGTTAGCTATCTAGAGGGACCTGGTCCCTAGACCATTATCATTAGGGCGACAAAAATTTTAATTTTTTTTTATATGCCAGCCTAACTCCTCTCTCACTGCCTAAGAGAGCTGCATAAAAATTTTCCAACATTTAACTGTCCTAAGGTTAACTTAATAAGTTTAATAAGTCTTGGATTGTCATATAAACTCATTTGCATACACATGGCCAAGAAATGCTAATGAGCAATATAGAAGTATCTGCCTTGTTTGTAAGATGAAACACGATTTGCATGGCTTTCCCATAGTCCCATATTATGCAAATGAGTTTATATGACAAAACAATATAGAAAGATTATTAAATTAATATTGGTACAATTACAAAACAAAAAAAAAAAAAACTATGCAGCCTTCCTAATCATTGAGACGAGAGCTAGGTAGTATATTAAAAAAAAAAAATAAATTTTGTCACCCTAATGATATTCATCTATGTGCCCAGGTCCCCCTAGATACCTAACACTGAGCAATTTTTTTCTTTTTGGAAAAACTGGTTAAATCCCAGGCTGCCTTGCCAAGGTATGCTGATGATCTGTTGGATGAATGGATTGTTGGCCCTGCATATACCTGGTGCTTTGCGGCCATAAGGGAGGACTGTTCTGTGTTGTCAATTGGATGTTTTATGTAATAATGCAAACAACGATAATAAATTTGTCTTTGTCTGTTTTATAAAGGACAAAAAAAACAGGAATAAGTCACCATAGTGCATGCACATTCAGGACAGCACATGGTACAGACAGGAGAAATGAGTCAAGCACGGCCAGCTGAATCCCTGACAATCAGAGTAAAATTATGAATAAAAACGTTTTATAGACATTATGAAAAGGCAGTGGAAAAAAAAAAAATAAAAAAAAAAAAAAAATATATATATATATATATATATCTATAGGGTAAAACAGCCTGTCCATGTCCCTTTAAGGTGTAATACTCACATACGGTACGGTAGCTGATTAAAAAAAGTGATCTTTGTATTTTATAAAACAGACAAAGACAGACTTACAGACATTTACCCTAGCCTGCCTATCACAAAATCTTATTATTATTAGTATTATTACATAAAACATTCAATTGACAACACAGAACAGTTCTCCCTTATGGCCGCCAAGCACCAGGTATATGCAGGGCTAACAATCCATCAGACAGACAGATCATCAACATACCTTAGCAAGGCAGTCTTGGTTTTAACCAGTTTTTCCAAAAGGAAAATTGCCTGCTTAATGTTAGGTATCTAGGGGGACTTGTGCACATAGATGATTATCATTAGGGTGACAAAAAAAAATGTAAATATTTTTTTTTTTAATATGCCACCTAGCTCACATCTCAATGATTAGGAAGGCTATATATTTATATATATTTTTTCTTATTTTTCTCTTCAAAAACCCAGATGCGTCTTATAGGCCGGTGCGTCTTATAGGGCGAAAAATACGGTATCAACATTCGGCAGAGGGATGACTTCTGGCTCTCCACCATGTTGGACCCTCACTACCAGTCCAAAATGGGGGCCTTTTTTACACTCACTGAGAGGGAGGACAAACTGAAGTAATACAGAGACATCCTATGTAGTCAGTTGGCCTCTGCCTATCTGCTCCATCGTCCATCCTCTCGCAGGTCTGACCACGGGGGCCCTCTGTGCTCACATTCCACTGTCATGGCTGCTGGGGAGGGGTGGGGTGGCAGGAACAGTACCAGCTCCATCAGCAGCAGCCTGAGTCTAGAGTCCATGATGAGCAGCTTTCTTTACCCGCATAGTGAAGAAACTACTCACCAGCAGCAGCAGGTAGACCTAAAGCAGGACCTGAACCAGCAGGTGGTGGCATACTTTGACTGCACCCTGCCAGCCGTCATAGAAGATCCGTTTGACTACTGGGCAGCCAAACTGGATTTGTGGCCGCAACTGGAAGAGTTTGCGCTGGAAAAGCTGTCCTGCCCGGCCAGTAGTGTGGCATCAGAGAGGGTGTTTAGTGTGGCAGGGTTCATCGTTACCCCAAGAAGAATTCGCCTGTCCCACCAAAATGTGGAGAGGCTTACTTTTGTCAAGATGAATCAGGAATGGATCAGCCAGGATTTTAACCCACCGATGCCTGACGCATCAGATTAGATCATACATCTCCACACTGTATCACCATGCCACTCTGTGGTCTTCTGATGCTGCCATCTCCACACTATGTCACCTTGCCACTCTGTAGTATCATGCTGCTGCTGTTGCTGCCATCTCCACACTATGTCACTGTGCCACTCTGTGGTATCATGCTGCTGCTGTTGCTGCCATCTCCATGCTATGTCACTGTGCCACTCTGTGGTATCATGCTGCTGCTATCTCCATTCTATGTCACTGTGCCTCTCTGTGGTATCATGCTGCTGCTGTCATCTCCACACTGTCACCTTGCCACTCATTGGTATCATGCTGCTGCTGCTTTAAGGTCCTGGACTGATCACCCCCCACAATCTAATTTGGGTTTTGGAACTAACAAACCCAACTTGCTTTTGAGGGCTGCATTAATCTGCAGGTTACCATCAAGTTCTACAGATAACTTTCATTCTGCATCTTTCTCAACAATTTGTGCCCTCAGTCTTTTATCCAGGCTCTGTCATTGTGCCATTCTGTGGCCTCCTGATGCTGTTGCCTACTCCAGACTGTCATTTTGCCACTCGGTAGCCTTCTTGACACTAACATTGATATGTAAGAATGAGTTCACACTTGAGTTATTTGGTCAGTTTTGGCCCTGTGACTGCTCAAATAAGTGAAGTGTGCAGTGATTCTAAGAGTGACGCCTGTCATCTGCATGTCATACTGACAGTATTATTTCACTACCACAGCAGACTTCCTATGCGTGTTACTGCACGGCACAGTGTTCTACACCCCTAAAAGCTCTCTGCAGCCTTGAAATAGACGTTTTTTAAGGGGATTCACAGCAAATAAATTCGGATTGAAGCAAATTTTTGGGGAAAATTCGGCAAACCAGCAGAATCGAATTTTGGAGAAATTTGCTCATCTCTAGTTCTCAGGCGGGATTTTGACATAGGGGCCACTTAATATGGTGGATTTGGTGATCACCACAGTACTAGCAGAACCCAACAACAGCAGTGTGATAGCAAGGCCCAGTGGCATGCATATCCTTGTAAAAAATATAACATATACATATCAGAAGGCCAAGAAGCCCCATTGTAGGAATGGTAGTAGAGGCAGCAGTCAGATGGCATCAGGAGGGTGGCAGCATCAGAATGGTGGCAGCAGCAGCACATGGACAGAAGTATTGGCCAATTTTGATGAATATTCCAGTTGTCAGCACACTACAGTGTGATCGTTAGTGACAGAATGATCTATTCTATTCATATTTATGAGGGTTAGTCTATCAACATTTTGGGAGGAAAGGCGAGTTCTCTGTAATCAGATTACTCTGCATCCCTTCAAAGATGTAAAGGAGTGGAATGACATCATTCATCCCGTAGGTCTGCCAACTGACAAATAAAGTGGCCTCTTCAAAGGGCTTGAGCATGAGCTGCCACTGGCTAACGTGGAAGTTACACCGGGGGAGTAGACCTGTCCATCTGCAGCATTAATAAATCATTGACCGCCTTCCTCTGCTCGTACAGGTGGTCCAACATATGGAGCATGGAGTTCCAACGGGTGGAAGTGTCACATATCAGGCGATGTTGGGGAAGAGTTTTGCCTTTGTAGCTCAAGGTGGGCGTGTTTTGCACAGTAAGAGTGGATGAAGTGCATGCACAGTTTCCCAGACATTTTTAACAGCTCTTGCATTTCAGTGGAAGGCTTGAGGAATCGGGTGACACGAGATTGAAGATGTGAGCCATTCAGAGTGCATGGGTCAGTCCTCCCTGAAGCAGCTCAGACAAAATGTTCTTCCCGTTTTTAGTAACGGTGTTTAATTTATTTATTGATAACATCAAGCAGGTCCTACCAGGTGTGGCTCAGTTCGCCAAGGCTAACCAGGTGCAGAACTGTGTGACAACACCTAGCTTTGCATAGGTGATATGATGGAGGACCACTGTGAACTGTGCCTAGAGGGGAGGGTGAGGGCAAGATGGAGGATGAGGAGGCAGAGGAGGATATTGGCGCAGAAATCCCAGCATTACAACGCAGAGGCGACCTCCTGTCCAAGTTGCTGGTGTTACATATTTAATACGGTTGAAAAAATACATAAGTCCATCAAATTCAACCAAGGGATAGGTGGGGACACGAATCCCAGAAGGAAGTGAGACTCAGATTTCTACACATTTTCATACACATTAATGTCATTTACGTTTAAGAATTAATCTAAACCCTTTTTAAAACTGTCCATTGTTCCTGCTGTGACCACGTCATGAGGAAGTCTATTCCACAGATTCACAGTTCTTACATTAAAGAAGCTTCTGGAAAACAAACTTTTTCTTCTAAAGTTGGAGGCAGTGCCCCCTTGTCTTTTGAGGGTTTTTTACATGGAAGTTTTTCACCGAATTTTTTTGTATGGCCTATTTATATATTTGTATAGGTTAATCATGCCCCCCTTAGACGTCTCTTCTCAAGAATAAATAAATGTAATTCTTTTAATCTTTCTTCATAACGAAGACTCTGAATGCCCCTTATCAGTTTAGTCGCTCTCCTCTTTACTTTCCCAGCTGCAGAGCATCCTTTGGTGTGCCTGGGCCAGAACCACATTCACCCATTAAGTTATGAATGACATACATTGTCCTTGACCATGGTTATAGTTCCATATGTCAGCACTGGCATGAACTCTACCAGACACTGAGAGGCCCAAGGACTGGTCCACCTTCTGCTCAACATCCGTGTGCAGAGATGGTGCAACTTTTTTTATAAAGTAATAAAGTAATGTCGGCTTGGGACTCTCCACTTTGGGTGGGCACAAGCCATCAATTCTCTGAATTGTGCAGATTTAACAACATAAAAAGGAGAGACTGCAGTACCAGCAACTTGGCCAGGTGAATATTCGGCTTCCGCTTTGTTGGAGTACATGCATAATGTTTTTTTTTTTGCACCCGCCTCGTTGATCAATTGCAGTTGAAACAAGTGACAAGGAGGAGGAGGAGCAATAGACAACATTGAAGTTGATGGGAAGGAACAACAGCTTTCTTCTGATGACAATGACAAGCCCTTACTGCTTGAGAGGGGGTGTGGGCCGGTGGGAGATGCAGTGGTTGGTGCATCAGGCTGTGACACTAAACCAGGCTGTAAGACTAAATGATGGCACGGTTTTCACACGCCACTTTATGGTTGACACAGGACTGTCGTGCCAACATTAGCACTAGAGATGTTCCGAACTATTCGCCGGCGAACATCACATGTTCGCCGCGGCGGGCGAACATATGCGATGTTTGGTTCGCCCCCTATACGTCATCATTGAGCAAACTTTGACTCTGTACCTCCCAGTCAGCAGACACATTCCAGCCAATCAGCATACCCTCCCTCCCAGACCCTCCCACCTCCTATCAAAAAGCAAGGACAGCATCCATCTTAGATTCATTCTGAAGCTGCAGTGTTAAGCCCCATTCACACGTCTGCAATTTTGTCCTCATCTATTCCGCAATTCTGCAGAATGGATGAGGACCCATTCATTGTGAAATGGGGGCCAGACGTGATGCAGAGAGCACACTATGTATTCTCCGCTTCCGCATTTGTGGAGCCACGGCCCCGAAACATCTGGCCGCGGCTCCACAAAAGATAGAGCATGTCCTATTCTTGTCCGAAACCTGCGGACAAGAATAGGCATCTCTATGGGGAGTGCCGGCATGGTGTGTTGCGGATCCGCAACACACTACGAACATCTGAATGGGGCCTTAGTTAGAGCAGGGAGAGTGCTGCTGCTGTTGAATGAATAGGGAAAGTGTTAGCCAGGCCAGTGTTCTGTGTCCACTCCAGTCCTCAAAGACTCATCTGCTGTAAGGACAGCGTCCTGACAGCACCCCAAAAAGCCCTTTTTAGGGCTGGTACATCAGTCTGCTTTTATTTTATTTTTTCTCTATTCATATTGCAGTTGCCTGCCCGTGTGTTAAAGGCCGCAGGACCACAGACAGTACAGTGCCCACTGCCAGTGCCCACCACTCATATCGAGTGGCGCAGTACCTTGCAGATAAAAAGTCATTACATTTTTACCCTATAATATAATTGCAGTTGCCTGCCAGTGTGTGTCAGGCCCACAGACTGTACTGTGTCCACTGCCAATGCCCACCACTCATATCGGGTGGCACAGTACCTTGCAGATAAAGTCATTTAGTTTTTACCCTTTAATGTAATTGCAGTTGCCTTCCAGTGTTTGTCAGGCCCACAGACTGTACTGTGCCCACTGCCCACCACTCATATAGGGTGTCACAGTACATTGCACGGCGCATGCGCAGTGACCTAAAATTCAAACAAAGCAGACTGAGCATGGGTTTTATTCCATCTCCCGGTTCCAAAAATCTATTCACTACACCGGCCCTGGCCCTGATAAGGGACAAAACAAAGATTCAACTGATAGGAATAGTACTTAGTTAACACTAGTTGCATTCGTGGCAATGGCAAAATCTCCCCATGCAAGGATTCAATTCAATACACGTCCCCTGATAGGGGACTTAACAAAGATTAAAATGGTAAGAATAGTAGTTCACACTATTTGTATTGGTGGCACAGCACATTGTGCGGCGCACGCGCAGTGCCCCAAATTGGAAGGAAGAGGACCGACCAACCATCTTTTTCCATCCCCCGGTTCCTAAAATCTATTCCATACACCGGCCTCTGATAGGGGACAAAACAGAGATTAAACTGGTAAGAACAGATTTTTTTAATTTAAAAAAAAGAGGACAGCCTTTGCGGAGCTGGGTGTTTTCTGGCCGTGTTACTGAACACTCATGCATGATGGCTGTAGGCTCATGCGTCCTTTTGCGGAGGTGACAAACCTGGTCAGTCAAACCCAAGGCAACATCATTATTCTCATCCCATATGCATTTTTTCTGGAGCGTGCCCTGCGATGAGTGCTGGATCAGGCCGTAGATGAGCATAAAGAGGAAGAGTTGTGGTCACCATCACCACCAGAAGCAGCCTTGTCGTCGATTGCTGGACCTGTGGCAACTCAGAGAGAGGAGTCTGAAGAAGAGGAGTCAGAGGAGGAAGGTGGCTTTGAGGAGGTAGAAGACCAACCACAGCAGGTGTCCCAGGGGACTTGTTGTCACCTTTTGGAGACCCTTGATGTTGTACGTGGGTGGAGGAAGAGACCTTCAATGACGTCAGTGAGGACAAGGAACGGGACATGGCTAGCTTGGTATCCAACCTTGTGCAAATGGGGAGTTTGCGGTTGTGCAAATGGACTGTTTGCGGTTGTTTGCGGTGCTTTAAATGGAGAACACTACCTGATCGATACAACATCATACCTGAACGTATACACTGGAAGTTTTAAAGCACGTTATTCCAAATAATTTAGGAATGTTAGGTGATTAATGCCCTTTATGGATTAAAACCCGACTCTGTGTCAACTATGTAATTTTGCATAGGAGTTTTGCCATGGATCCCCCTCCGGCATGCCACAGTCCCCCTCCCCCCTCCCCCCTCTTACTTCACTTCAGGGCAGATTCATCTCACGATCTATCCCTGCTGGGGCCTGGGCTGGATTGTGACACAGTGCTTTGCTGCTGCCTGCGCTGCTCCTGGTCTCCAGAGGGCGCACATGTGACCTAACTGCGTACAGCGTGTCAGGTCAAAGTGCGTGCTGTACGCAGCCAGTCAGGCAAGTGACTGAGCAGAGACCAGAGTAGCGGAGCAGCCGAACCAGGAGGCAGAGCGGGGAGGGAGCACGTAAGTCAGTGCAAAGTGCTCACTAATCCCTCTGTCCTCCAGCGCGGCCGGCAGCACAGCAGGGTCTGGAGTCTGCAAGAAGCATAAGCCTCTAGGGAAATCAACTGTAATTGGTTTGCTGTAATGCTCTGCAGGGGGGGGGGGGGGTGCTGTAATGCTCTGCAAGGGGGTGGGGGTTGCTGTAATGCTCTGCAAGTGGGGGTTTGCTGTATTGCTCTGCAAGGGGGGGTTTGCTGTATTGCTCTGCAAGGGGGGGTGCTGTAATGCTCTGTAAGACCCCACAATATACTGCGTAGATAGCCCCACATATACTGCGCAGACCTCAATATACTACGCAGGCAGACCCCAAATATACTGCATAGATAGCCCCCCATATACTGCATAGATAGCCCCCCATATACTGCGCAGACAGCACCCCCATATACTGCGCAGACCTCCCTATATAATGCGCAGACATCCCCCCCATATACTGGGCAGACCACCCTATATATTTACAGCAACCCCCCAACCCCCTTGCAGAGCATTAGAGCAACCCCAACCCCCTTGCAGAGCATTAGAGCAACCCCAACCCCCTTGCAGAGCATTAGAGCAACCCCCAACCCCTTGCAGAGCATTAGAGCAACCCCAACCCCCTTGCAGAGCATTAGAGCAACCCCAACCCCCTTGCAGAGCATTAGAGCAACCCCCAACCCCCTTGCAGAGCATTAGAGCAACCCCAACCCCCTTGCAGAGCATTAGAGCAACCCCCCTTGCAGAGCATTAGAGCAACCCCCTTGCAGAGCATTAGAGCAACCCCCTTGCAGAGCATTAGAGCAACCCCTTGCAGGCATTAGAGCAACCCCCTTGCAGAGCATTAGAGCAATCCCCTTGCAGAGCATTAGAGCAACCCCTTGCAGAGCATTAGAGCAACCCCCTTGCAGAGCATTAGAGCAACCCCTTGCAGAGCATTAGAGCAACCCCAACCCCCTTGCAGAGCATTAGAGCAACCCCCAACCCCCTTGCAGAGCATTAGAGCAACCCCAACCCCTTGCAGAGCATTAGAGCAACCCCAACCCCCTTGCAGAGCATTACAGCAACCCCCAACCCGCCTTGCAGAGCATTACAGCAACCCCCAACCCGCCTTGCAGAGCATTACAGCAACCCCCAACCCGCCTTGCAGAGCATTACAGCAACCCCCAACCCGCCTTGCAGAGCATTACAGCAACCCCAACCCCCTTGCAGAGCATTACAGCAACCGCAACCCCTTGCAGAGCATTACAGCAACCGCCAGCCCCTTGCAGAGCATTACAGCAACCCACAACCCCCCTTGCAGAGCATTACAGCAACCCACAGCCCCCTTTGCAGAGCATTACAGCAACCCTCAACCCCCCTTGCAGAGCATTACAGCATCCCCCTTGCAGAGCAATACAGCAAACCCCCTTGCAGAGCAATACAGCAACCCCACCACCCCCTTGCAGAGCATTAAAGCAACCCCCATCCCCCTTGCAGAGCATTACAGGAACCCCCACCACCCCCTTGCAGAGCATTAAAGCAACCCCCCCCCCCTTGCAGGGCATTACAGCACCCCCACCCCCCTGAAGAGCATTACAGCAAACCAATTACAGTTGATTTCCCCAGAGGCTTATGCTTCTTGCAGACTCCAGACTATCTCTATAGGCCCCCTGCAGAGTATTACTAAGCCATACACCCACCAAGAGAAAACCTCACCTGCTACTGGCTCCACTCATAAACCCGGGAAATCAACTGTGCTTCTTGCAGACTCCAGACTGGCTCCGCCTACTGGAGTCTGGTCACATGAGCATGACATCATCGAAGGTCCTTTAGCTGGCTAGGAAATAGCATCTACCGTCAGTGCAGCGCCGGGGGGTGAGTGGGGATGCTAGTGCTGTTGGGTCAGGGGGTCCGGGTGTCACCCCATCAGACTGGTGTCACTCGGTGCGGCCCGCACCCCTCGCAACGCCACTGACGTGGTCAATGGCCTGCCTGCAGCCCAGAGGCTGGGGAGCTGGCCTGCGCCCTGAGGCTGGAGCCTCCCCATCGTTTGTGTCGGCCTAGCCCTGCTGCCTATTGAAGTCTATGGCGGTTCGCAAACATTTGCGGAAGTTTGCGTCCGCCATTCAGAAAAATTTGATGTTCGCAACATCTCTAATTAGCACCTTGCCAGCACTTCACTTTCTACCCACGCATCTTGCATCTCCCAGTGGCTTGGTGAAAAATTCCTACACTGCTGAATATGGCATTTTCCCTCAACCACTGCGTAATGCCTGAACCCGTGTACTGCTAGTGTGTTCCACACAGGTATTCTCCCGAGTATCAGATGGTGTATCGCTCCCACTGCTTCGACCCTGCTGTCTCATGGGCACAGGTAACAGAACGGATTAGCTATGATAAATTCTGCTCCACTGCAGTTATATACAAGGCAATAAATTACACCTGCCAGTAAAAGGGACAGAACATAATGCTATAGCTAACAGAACGGATTAGCTTTGATCAATTTTGCTCCACTGCAAAGTGATGCACACAGCGATACATGACACCTTCCTTCAATACCCAGGCATACTAACTGTATCACTAAAATAACAGATTAACTCTGAAAGTTGGTGCACTAGAACGTGATGTGCACAGTGATACACTCTCCCTGCAGTCTCTCTGCATTGTCTCTTCTCTCTGCAGTCTCCCTGCATTGTCTCTGTACTCCAATATTGTTCTTTCAAACAGTTTATTGTAACACTGTCCTAGTGCATGAGCGCTTGCCACCTCCCCTATGCTCAGCTCACAGAACAATGGTGGAGACCGTGCGAGGTGAGGCATTTATAGGGCTGTGATATCACAGGGGATGGTTACCTGCAGATTGGCTGGCTGCATGGTATTATGGGTGACCTCGCGTTCCCAGGCTTCTTACTTTCACATTGTAACACGTGCAGCCGTTATTTTAGGAAAACCTGATTTGTTATCGTTAAGCGCAAACAAATTTGGCGTTTCCTACAGTTTTTCCTAAGCTTCAGACGGAATTCTGCTTCGAATGCTTTGCTTAACACTATTTATAACTTTATGTCCTTCCTAAAAGGTTAGAAATAAATTGACAACTGGATGTTACCAGGTTGGGGTTATGTCCCTACATACACTGACACTGTCCAATCAGTGCCATACTTTGAAGGGAAACACCCCTAGTGACATCCATTTTTAAACATATTCATATATATTCCGGAGTAATCGCACAATAAGACAGATATATTAATAGATATTCTTTTTGCAATAGAATATGGTGCATGCATCATTTTTATTCAGTGTCAAATTTATGAGCAGTATGTATTTGCATTGTTAAATATTTTTAAAACTGTTATTTTTGAGTAAGGAAATCTGAAGGGAAGATGCGACACAATGCACCACAAGATGCCTGTTTGTGATACAATGCACCATAGGGCTTCATACCATAAGAATTTTACATCACTTTTTAGACAATCTTGGAGCCGGTATAGTTTTTGATCACAAGATGTGCCAAAATATGTCTGCAACAAAGGAAGGCACAAAGTAGGACAACACAGAAACTAGACAAGTTGACTTGCAGACAGTCGTGTTAGGCCTCTTTTACACTTGCGTTCTGGCAGGCACTTCCGGCCCGCCAGATCCGTCAGAATGCAAGTCGCCTGAAAGCATTTTAAGACTGATCAGGATCCTGATCAGTCTTCAATATGCTTTCAGGTAACCATGGCAGCCAGGACGCTACTGAAGTCCTGGCTGCCATGGTACTCCGCAGCAGTGTACTTACCTGCACTGCGGCCGCCGGGCGCTCCTTCATGACGTCACAGGTCCCCACGGCGCATAGATCAATGTGACGTCATGAAGGAGCGCCCGAAGGCCGCAGCACAGGTAAGAACACTGCTGCAGAGTACTTACCATGGCAGCCAGGACTTCAGTAGCGTCCTGGCTGCCATGGTAACCAATTGGAGCCCCAGCTTACACTGGGGCCCCGATCGGAACTGCTGCTGCGCATGCACAGAGCTAAACTTCGGATCCGGCGATGCGCCGAAACAACGTTTAGCTTAATTCCCGATCCGGATTAATGCACCTCATTGGGCATTAATTCCGGATCCGGCGTTACGGCATGTCTTCCGGATTTTAGGACGGAGACAAATCCGCAGAATGCTGCAGTTTTGTCAACGTCCAAAAAACGTTCACATACTGAACGGAAGACATCCTGATGCATCCTGAACGGATTTCTCTCCATTCAGAATGCATTAGGATAATCCTGATCAGTATCTTTCCATCCTAGAGCCCCGAGGACGGAACTCTAGGACGGAAAGCAAAAACGCTGATGTGAAAGGGGCCTTATGCATGTCCCAAATGGGTACAAATTCTGATGCATGCAGTCTGGTAATAAAGTAAGTTTCTAGGCAGACGTACATTAATATATTCCGAAAAGACTAGTTAAAGATGCTCCAGAATTATTACATAGGAAATGCAAATTCTCACTAAAACAAGTACTGTATACCAGGCAGGAATAAAGTTAAGAATTGGCCGCCCCCCAACATATAGCTCAGGATGGTCCATGTTCACACCTAGGTTGGAGGCCCAGCTCGGGGTCTTCATAGCAGAATCTGATAAAAAGAGCAGAGAAAAAAATACAGGACTTTTTTCCACTAAAACACCCGAACGAACCACGTTATAGTCCATGGGGTCTATTTGACTTCATTTGTATCAGTTATGTTCTAGATCCAGAACTCTAATGGAGCAGAACAATGAATTAATTAGTGCTGATGTGAATGTGCCCTCATAGTTCTTGAGGACACCCTTGAATATTTACCAAAAAAATATTTTCTGTTGTTTCCAGGTGGCCTGCTGTGGGGTCTTGAACCCAACATCTGCTGTATGAGATATAGAAACTATAGCAGTTAAGCCAGGCATCCTCAAACTGCGGCCCTCCAGCTGTTGCAAAACTACAAATCCCAGCATGCCCAAATAGCCTACAGGTATCAGCCTACAGCAGGGCATTGTGGGAGTTGTAGTTTTACAACAGCTGGAGGGCCGCAGTTTGAGGATGCCTGAGTTAAGCCATGTGCTTAACTATAATAAATGGGAGGGTTTTCTTTGACTAAAAGCCTCAATAGTATTCTTCCCATGTATAATGTACTGATATCCATGGATAAATCTCTATATATTTTTAGTCAGATAAAATCCTCCTGTTTACCATAGTTAAGCCTCTGGCCTAACTGAAAAGGTTTCTATTCTTCATATAGCAGGTTCTGGGTTCAAGACTGGGCAGCAGACCATCTAGAAAAAACTGCAATGTAAGTTTTAAATACACAGAGTTATCCTCCAGTACTATATGAATGCCCCACTGCCTTAGCAAAGAGCAGGGATTCCTAATAGCAGCCTCCAGAAAAGTTTGAGTGGCCAAACTATGACTCATTAAAGAAATAAAGGAACTCTTTACAGTGTCCTTGCAAGGCCCCCAACCCCATGGGCCACATAGCAACTGTGTGGTCTGTCTGCCTCCATGTACAGTACTACACCACTGAGGTAACAAGTCCTCTCTATGGATTAGTACTAGTAGGTTACAGTGGAGGGGATTATGACTGGCCTCACTATTAGAGATGAGCGAACACCTGGATGTTCGGGTTCGGGAAGTTCGGCCGAACTTCCCGAAAATGTTCGGGTTCGGGATCCGACCTCGACCCGAACTTTATCCCGAACCCGAACCTCATTGAAGTCAATGGGGACCCGAACTTTTAGGCACTAAAAAGGCTGTAAAATAGTCCAGGAACGGGCTAGAGGGCTGCCAAAGGCAGCAAAATGTAGGTAAATCCCCTGAAACAAATGTGGATAGGGAAATGAATTAAAATAAAATAAATAAAATTTAACCAATATCAATTGGAGAGAGGTCCCACTGCAAGGAATCATGCGTCATATCACCCAACACTGGAGAAGGCCACTTTCAGTTATTTTGGCCCCAGCACCAAGACAGAGGAGAGAGGTCCCACAGCAAGGAATCATGCGTCATATCACCCACCACTGGAGAAGGCCACTTTCAGTTATTTCGGCCCCAGCACCCAGACAGAGGATAGAGGTCCCACAGCAAGGAATCATGCGTCATATCACCCACCACTGGAGAAGGCCACTTTCAGTTATTTCGGACCCAGCACCCAGACAGAGGAGAAAGGTCCCACAGCAAGGAATCATGCGTCATATGACCCACCACTGGAGAAGGCCACTTTCAGTTATTTCGGCCCAGCACCCAGACCGAGGATACAGGTCCCACAGCAAGGAATCATGCGTCATATCACCCACCACTGGAGAAGGCCACTTTCAGTTATTTCGGCCCAGCACCCAGACAGAGAAGAGAGGTCCCACAGCAAGGAATCATGCGTCATATCACCCACCACTGGAGAAGGCCACTTTCAGTTATTTGGCACAGCACCCAGACAGAGGAGAGAGGTCCCACAGCAAGGAATCATGCGTCATATCACCCACCACCGGAGAAGGCCACTTTCAGTTATTTCGGCCCACCACCCAGACAGAGGAGAGGTTCATTCAACTTTGGGTTGCACCGCAAGATCATGGTAAAGTTAAAAAAAATGAGGATTCAATAAAGAAGTGCCCCGGAGTACAAGAATACATGGTTGAGGGGGAGGCAGTTATAAATGTCTATTCTGCACAAGGGAGGCACAGGTCCTGTGGGCTCCAGGCCTGGTTCATTTTTATGAACGTCAGCTTGTCCACGTTGGCTGTGGACAGGCGGCTGCGTTTGTCAGTAATGACGCCCCCTGCTGTGCTGAATACACGTTCAGACAAAACGCTGGCCGCCGGGCAGGCCAGCACCTCCAAGGCATAAAATACTAACTCTGGCCACGTGGACAATTTGGAGACCCAGAAGTTTATTGGGGCCGAACCATCAGTCAGTACGTGGAGGGGTGTGCAGACGTACTGTTCAACCATGTTAGTGAAATGCTGCCTTCTGCTAACACATTCCGTATCAGGTGGTGGTGCAGTTAGCTTGAGCGTGGAGACAAAACTTTTCCACATTTCTGCCATGCTAACCCTGCCCTCAGAGGAGCTGGCCGTGACACAGCTGCGTTGGCGACCTCTTGCTCCTCCTCTGCCTTCGCCTTGGGCTTCCACCTGTTCCCCTGTGACATTTGGGAATGCTCTCAGGAGCGCCTCTACCAGCGTGTGCTTGTACTCGCGCATCTTCCTATAACGCTCCAGTGCAGGAAGTTAGGTGGGCACATTGTCTTTGTACCCAGGATCCAGTAGGGTGGCAACCCAGTAGTCCGCACACGTTAAAATGTGGGCAACTCTGCAGTGGTTGCGCAGGCACTGCAGCATGTTGTCGCTCATGTGTGCCAGGCTCCCCAGAGGTAAGGACAAGCTGTCCTCTGTGGGAGGCGTATAGTCATCGTCCTCCGTATCCCCCCAGCCACGCACCAGTGATGGGCCTGAGCTATGTCGGGTGCCACCCCGCTGTGAACCTGCTTCATCCTCATCCTCCTCCACCTCCTCCTCATCCTCCTCGTCCTCCAGTAGTGGGCCCTGGCTGGCCACATTTGTACCTGGCCTCTGCTGTTGCAACAAACCTCCCTCTGAGCCAGACTGGCTTGAAAGTGGTAAAAATGACCCCTCATCCTCCTCCTCCTCCTGGGCCACCTCCTCTTCCATCATTGCCCTAAGCGTTTTCTCAAGGAGACATAGAAGTGGTATTGTAACGCTGATAACGGTGTCATCGCCACTGGCCATGTTGATGGAGTACTCGAAACAGCGCCACAGGGCACACAGGTCTCGCATGGAGGCCCAATCATTGGTGGTGAAGTGGTGCTGTTCCGCAGTGCGACTGACGCGTGCATGCTGCAGCTGAAACTCCACTATGGCCTGCTGCTGCTCGCACAGTCTCTCCAGCATGTGCAAGGTGGAGTTCCACCTGGTGGGCACGTCGCATATGAGGCGGTGAGCGGGAAGGCCGAAGTTTCGCTGTAGCGCAGACAGGCGAGCAGCGGCAGGATGTGAACGCCAGAAGCGCGCACAGACGGCCCGCACTTTATGCAGCAGCTCTGACATGTAGGGGTAGTTGTGAATGAACTTCTGCACCACCAAATTCAGCACATGTGCCAGGAAAGGGATGTGCGTCAAACTGGCTAGTCCCAGAGCTGCGACGAGATTTCGCCCATTATCGCACACCACCAGGCCGGGCTTGAGGCCCACCGGCAGAAACCACTCGTCAGTCTGTTGTTCAATACCCCGCCACAACTCCTGCGCGGTGTGTGGCCTGTCCCCCAAACATATGAGTTTCAGAATGGCCTGCTGATGTTTACCCTGGGCTGTGCTGAAGTTGGTGGTGAAGATGTGTGGCTGACTGGATGAGCTGGTGGAAGCAGAGGAGGAGCAAGCCGAGTAGGAGGAGGAGGCTACAGGAGGCAAAGAATGATGCCCTGCGATCCTTGGCGGCGGAAGGACGTGCGCCAAGGAACTCTCCGCCTGGGGCCCAGCCGCCACTACATTTACCCAGTGTGCAGTTAGGGAGATATAGCGTCCCTGGCCGTGCTTACTGGTCCACGTATCTGTGGTTAGGTGGACCTTGCCACAGATGGCGTTGCGCAGTGCACACTTGATTTTATCGGATACTTGGTTGTGCAGGGAAGGCACGGCTGTCTTGGAGAAGTAGTGGCGGCTGGGAACAACATACTGTGGGACAGCCATGGACATCAGCTGTTTGAAGCTGTCTGTGTCCACCAGCCTGAATGACAGCATTTCAAAGGCCAGTAGTTTAGAAATGCTGGCATTCAGGCCCAGGGCTCGAGGGTGGCAAGGTGAGAATTTACGCTTTCTCTCCAAGGTTTGTGAGATGGAGAGCTGAACACTGCCGTGTGACATGGTGGAGATGCTTGGTGACGCAGGTGGTGTTGTCGGTGGCACATCCTCTGTTTGATGGGCGGCAGGTGCCAACATTCCTCCTGAGGCGGAGGAAGAGGCCGAGGCAGCAGCAGAAGAGGGAGCAGGGGGAGCCAGAGTGAGTTCCTTGCTTTTAAGGTGTTTACTCCACTGCAGTTCATGCTTTGCATGTAGATGCCTGGTCATGCAGGTTGTGCTAAGGTTCAGAACGTTAATGCCTCGCTTCAGGCTCTGATGGCACAGCGTGCAAACCACTCGGGTCTTGTCGTAAGCACATTGTTTAAAGAAGTGCCATGCCAGGGAACTCCTTGAAGCTGCCTTTGGGGTGCTTGGTCCCTGGTGGCGGTGGCCAGTAGCAGGCGAACTCTTTTGGCGGCGGCTGGTCTGCTTTTGCCCCCTGCTCCCTCTTTTGCTACGCTGTTGGCTCGGTCTCACCACTGCCTCTTCCTCTGAACTATGAAAGTCAGTGGCACGACCTTCATTCCATGTGGGGTCTAGGACCTCATTGTCCCCTGCATCGTCTTCCACACAGTCTTCCTCCCTAACCTCCTGTTCGGTCTGCACACTGCAGAAAGACGCAGCAGTTGGCACCTGTGTTTCATCATCATCAGAGACGTGTGGACTCCGATGAGGTGGTATTCAAATTTCCTCATCATCAGGAAACATCAGTGGCTGTGCATCGTGCATTCTATGTCTTCCACCACTGGGGAAGGGCTAGGTGGATTCCCTTGGGAAACCCTGCCAGTAGAGTCTTCAAACAGCATAAGAGACTGCTGCATAACTTGAGGCTCAGACAGTTTCCCAGATATGCATGGGGGTGATGTGACAGACTGATGGGCTTGGTTTTCAGGTGCCACCTGTGCGCTTTCTGCAGAAGACTGGGTGGGAGATAATGTTGTGAACATGCTGGATCCACTGTCGGCCACCCAATTGACTAGCGCCTGTACCTGCTCAGGCCTTACGATCCTTAGAACGGCATTGGGCCCCAACAAATATCACTGTAAATTCTGGCGGGTACTGGAACCTGAGGTAGTTGGTTCACTAGGACGTGTGGCTGTGGCAGAATGTCCACGTCCTCTCCCAGCACAAGAGGGTAGACTAACACCACCACGACCGTGTCCGCGTCCCTTTCTAGATGTTCTCCTCATTATAACCGTTCATCAACCACCACAATAAGAAAAAAAATATTTGGCCCAATGTATTGATTTCAAATTCAGGCCATTTTTTACAGGCACCTAACACTATCTGCCTATTTATTAATGTAGCTTATTACACTAATCCAGGCACAGCAGTAACCAATGCTATTTTGACAATTAAATTTCACCCCAGAACAAAATATATGTTTTTGAGGACACTATGACACTTGGCCAGCCACAGCTGAAACCACTGATTTATGGTATTGCTATTTTGGCAACTGAATTTCACCCCAGAACAAAATATATGTTTTTGCGGACACTATGAAACTTGGCCAGCCACAGCTGAAACCACTAATTTATGGTATTGCTATTTTGGCAATTGAATTTCACCCCAGAACAAAATATATGTTTTTGCGGACATTATGAAACTTGGCTTGCAAAAGCTGGGACACCAGATTCAGGGTATTGCTATTTTGGCAATTGAATTTCACCCCACAACAAAATATATGTTTTTGAGGACACTATGAATCTTGGCCAGCCACAGCTGAAACCACTGATTTATGGTATTGCTATTTTGGCAATTGAATTTCACCCCAGAACAAAATATATGTTTTGGCGGACACTATGAAACTTGGCCTGCAACAGCTGGGACACCAGATTCAGGGTATTGCTATTTTGGCAATTGAATTTCACCCCACAACAAAATATATGTTTTTGCGGACACTATGAATCTTGGCCAGCCACAGCTGAAACCACTGATTTATGGTATTGCTATTTTGGCAATTGAATTTCACCCCAGAACAAAATATATGTTTTTGCGGACACTATGAAACTTGGCCTGCAACAGCTGGGACACCAGATTCAGGGTATTGCTATTTTGGCAATTGAATTTCACCCCACAACAAAATATATGTTTTTGCGGACACTATGAATCTTGGCCAGCCATAGCTGAAACCACTGATTTTTGGTATTGCTATTTTGGCAATTTAATTTCACCCCAGAACAAAATATATGTTTTTGCGGACACTCTGAAACTTGGCCTGCAACAGCTGGGACACCAGATTCCGGGTATTGCTATTTTGGCAATTGAATTTCACCCCAGAACAAAATATATGTTTTTGCGGACACTATGAAACTTGGCCTGCAACAGCTGGGACACCAGATCCAGGGTATTGCTATTTTGGCAATTGAATTTCACCACACAACAAAATATATGTTTTTGCGGACACTATGAATCTTGGCCAGCCACAGCTGAAACCATTGATTTATGGTATTGCTATTTTGGCAATTGAATTTCACCCAAGAACAAAATATATGTTTTTGCGGACACTATGAAACTTGGCCAGCCACAGCTGAAACCACTGATTAATGGTATTGCTATTTTGGCAATTGAATTTCACCCCAGAACAAAATATATGTTTTTGCGGACACTATGAAACTTGGCCTGCAACAGCTGTGACACCAGATTCAGGGTATTGCTATTTTGGCAATTGAATTTCACCCCAGAACAAAATATATGTTTTGGCGGACACTACGAACTTGGCCTGCAACAGCTGGGACACCAGATTCAGGGTATTGCTATTTTGGCAATTGAATTTCACCCCAGAACAAAATATATGTTTTGGCGGACACTATGAAACTTGGAGTGCAACAGCTGGGACACCAGATTCAGGGTATTGCTATTTTGGCAATTGAATTTAACCCCACAACAAAATATATGTTTTTGTGGACACTATGAATCTTGGCCAGCCACAGCTGAAACCACAGATTTTTGGTATTGCTATTTTGGCAATTTAATTTCACCCCAGAACAAAATATATGTTTTGGCGGACACTATTATACTTTGCCAGCCACAGCTGAAACCACTGATTTATGGTATTGCTATTTTGGCAAGTGAATTTCACCCCAGAACAAAATATATGTTTTAGCGGACACTATGAATCTTGGCCTGCAACAGCTGGGACACCAGATTCAGGGTATTGCTATTTTGGCAATTGAATTTCACCCCACAACAAAATATATGTTTTTGCGGACACTATGAATCTTGGCCAGCCACAGCTGAAACCACTGATTTATGGTATTGCTATTTTGGCAATTGAATTTCACCCCAGAAAAAAATATATGTTTTTGCAGACACTATGAAACTTGGCCTGCAACAGCTGGGACACCAGATTCAGAGTATTGCTATTTTGGCAATTGAATTTCACCCCACAACAAAATATATGTTTTTGCGGACACTCTGAAACTTGGCCTGCAACAGCTGGGACACCAGATTCCGGGTATTGCTATTTTGGCAATTGAATTTCACCCCAGAACAAAATATATGTTTTTGTGGACACTATGAAACTTGGCCTGCAACAGCTGGGACACCAGATACACGGTATTGCTATTTTGGCAATTGAATTTCACCAGACAACAAAATATATGTTTTTGCGGACACTATGAATCTTGGCCAGCCACAGCTGAAACCATTGATTTATGGTATTGCTATTTTGGCAATTGAATTTCACCCAAGAACAAAATATATGTTTTTGCGAACACTATGAAACTTGGCCAGCCACAGCTGAAACCACTGATTTATGGTATTGCTATTTTGGCAAGTGAATTTCACCCCAGAACAAAATATATGTTTTGGCGGACACTATGAAACTTGGCCTGCAACAGCTGGGACACCAAATTCAGGGTATTGCTATTTTGGCAATTGAATTTCACCCCACAACAAAATATATGTTTTTGCGAACACTATGAATCTTGGCCAGCCACAGCTGAAACCACTGATTTATGGTATTGCTATTTTGGCAATTGAATTTCACCCCAGAACAAAATATATGTTTTTGCGGACACTATGAAACTTGGCCTGCAACAGCTGGGACACCAGATCCAGGGTATTGCTATTTTGGCAATTGAATTTCACCACACAACAAAATATATGTTTTTGTGGACACTATGAATCTTGGCCAGCCACAGCTGAAACCATTGATTTATGGTATTGCTATTTTGGCAATTGAATTTCACCCAAGAACAAAATATATGTTTTTGCGGACACTATGAAACTTGGCCAGCCACAGCTGAAACCACTGATTAATGGTATTGCTATTTTGTCAATTGAATTTCACCCCAGAACAAAATATATGTTTTTGCGGACACTATGAAACTTGGCCTGCAACAGCTGTGACACCAGATTCAGGGTATTGCTATTTTGGCAATTGAATTTCACCCCAGAACAAAATATATGTTTTGGCGGACACTACGAACTTGGCCTGCAACAGCTGGGACACCAGATTCAGGGTATTGCTATTTTGGCAATTGAATTTCACCCCAGAACAAAATATATGTTTTTGCGGACACTATGAATCTTGGCCAGCCACAGCTGAAACCACTGATTTATGGTATTGCTATTTTGGCAATTGAATTTCACCCCAGAACAAAATATATGTTTTGGCGGACACTATGAAACTTGGCCTGCAACAGCTGGGACACCAGATTCAGGGTATTGCTATTTTGGCAATTGAATTTAACCCCACAACAAAATATATGTTTTTGTGGACACTATGAATCTTGGCCAGCCACAGATGAAACCACAGATTTTTGGTATTGCTATTTTGGCAATTTAATTTCACCCCAGAACAAAATATATGTTTTGGCGGACACTATTATACTTTGCCAGCCACAGCTGAAACCACTGATTTATGGTATTGCTATTTTGGCAAGTGAATTTCACCCCAGAACAAAATATATGTTTTGGCGGACACTATGAATCTTGGCCTGCAACAGCTGGGACACCAGATTCAGGGTATTGCTATTTTGGCAATTGAATTTCACCCCACAACAAAATATATGTTTTTGCGGACACTATGAATCTTGGCCAGCCACTGCTGAAACCACTAATTTTTGGTATTGCTATTTTGGCAATTTAATTTCACCACAGAACAAAATATATGTTTTTGCGGACACTCTGAAACTTGGCCTGCAACAGCTGGGACACCAGATTCCGGGTATTGCTATTTTGGCAATTGAATTTCACCCCAGAACAAAATATATGTTTTTGTGGACACTATGAAACTTGGCCTGCAACAGCTGGGACACCAGATCCAGGGTATTGCTATTTTGGCAATTGAATTTCACCAGACAACAAAATATATGTTTTTGCGGACACTATGTTTCTTGGCCAGCCACAGCTGAAACCATTGATTTATGGTATTGCTATTTTGGCAATTGAATTTCACCCAAGAACAAAATATATGTTTTTGCGGACACTATGAAACTTGGCCAGCCACAGCTGAAACCACTGATTTATGGTATTGCTATTTTGGCAAGTGAATTTCACCCCAGAACAAAATATATGTTTTGGCGGACACTATGAAACTTGGCCTGCAACAGCTGGGACACCAGATTCAGGGTATTGCTATTTTGGAAATTGAATTTCACCCCACAACAAAATATATGTTTTTGCGAACACTATGAATCTTGGCCAGCCACAGCTGAAACCACTGATTTATGGTATTGCTATTTTGGCAATTGAATTTCACCCCAGAACAAAATATATGTTTTGGCGGACACTATGAAACTTTGCCTGCAACAGCTGGGACACCAGATTCAGGGTATTGCTATTTTGGCAATTGAATTTCACCCCACAACAAAATATATGTTTTTGTGGACACTATGAATCTTGGCCAGCCACAGCTGAAACCACAGATTTTTGGTATTGCTATTTTGGCAATTTAATTTCACCCCAGAACAAAATATATGTTTTGGCGGACACTATGAAACTTGGCCAGAAACAGCTGAAACCACTGATTTATAATATTGCTATTTTGGCAATTGAATTTCACCCCAGAACAAAATATATGTTTTTGCGGACATTATGAAACTTGGCTTGCAAAAGCTGGGACACCAGATTCAGGGTATTGCTATTTTGGCAATTGAATTTCACCCCACAACAAAATATATGTTTTTGCGGACACTATGAATCTTGGCCAGCCACAGCTGAAACCACTGATTTATGGTATTGCTATTTTGGCAATTGAATTTCACCCCAGAACAAAATATATGTTTTTGCGGACACTATGAAACTTGGCCTGCAACAGCTGGGACACCAGATCCAGGGTATTGCTATTTTGGCAATTGAATTTCACCACACAACAAAATATATGTTTTTGCGGACACTATGAATCTTGGCCAGCCACAGCTGAAACCATTGATTTATGGTATTGCTATTTTGGCAATTGAATTTCACCCAAGAACAAAATATATGTTTTTGCGGACACTATGAAACTTGGCCAGCCACAGCTGAAACCACTGATTAATGGTATTGCTATTTTGTCAATTGAATTTCACCCCAGAACAAAATATATGTTTTTGCGGACACTATGAAACTTGGCCTGCAACAGCTGTGACACCAGATTCAGGGTATTGCTATTTTGGCAATTGAATTTCACCCCAGAACAAAATATATGTTTTGGCGGACACTACGAACTTGGCCTGCAACAGCTGGGACACCAGATTCAGGGTATTGCTATTTTGGCAATTGAATTTCACCCCAGAACAAAATATATGTTTTTGCGGACACTATGAATCTTGGCCAGCCACAGCTGAAACCACTGATTTATGGTATTGCTATTTTGGCAATTGAATTTCACCCCAGAACAAAATATATGTTTTGGCGGACACTATGAAACTTGGCCTGCAACAGCTGGGACACCAGATTCAGGGTATTGCTATTTTGGCAATTGAATTTAACCCCACAACAAAATATATGTTTTTGTGGACACTATGAATCTTGGCCAGCCACAGCTGAAACCACAGATTTATGGTATTGCTATTTTGGCAATTGAATTTCACCCCAGAACAAAATATATGTTTTGGCGGACACTATTATACTTTGCCAGCCACAGCTGAAACCACTGATTTATGGTATTGCTATTTTGGCAAGTGAATTTCACCCCAGAACAAAATATATGTTTTTGCGGACACTATGAATCTTGGCCTGCAACAGCTGGGACACCAGATTCAGGGTATTGCTATTTTGGCAATTGAATTTCACCCCAGAACAAAATATATGTTTTTGCGGACACTATGAATCTTGGCCAGCCACAGCTGAAACCACTGATTTATGGTATTGCTATTTTGGCAATTGAATTTCACCCCAGAACAAAATATATGTTTTTGCAGACACTATGAAACTTGGCCTGCAACAGCTGGGACACCAGATTCAGAGTATTGCTATTTTGGCAATTGAATTTCACCCCACAACAAAATATATGTTTTTATGGACACTATGAATCTTGGCCAGCCACAGCTGAAACCACTGATTTATGGTATTGCTATTTTGGCAATTGAATTTCACCCCAGAACAAAATATATGTTTTTGCGGACACTATGAAACTTGGCCTGCAACAGCTGGGACACCAGATTCAGGGTATTGCTATTTTGGCAATTGAATTTCACCCCAGAACAAAATATATGTTTTTGTGGACACTATGAAACTTGGCCTGCAACAGCTGGGACACCAGATTCATGGTATTGCTATTTTGGCAATTGAATTTCACCCCAGACAACAAAATATATGTTTTTATGGACACTATGAATCTTGGCCAGCCACAGCTGAAACCATTGATTTATGGTATTGCTATTTTGGCAATTGAATTTCACCCCAGAACAAAATATATGTTTTTGCGAACACTATGAAACTTGGCCAGCCACAGCTGAAACCACTGATTTATGGTATTGCTATTTTGGCAATTGAATTTCACCCCAGAACAAAATATATGTTTTGGCGGACACTATGAAACTTGGCCTGCAACAGCTGGGACACCAGATTCAGGGTATTGCTATTTTGGCAATTGAATTTCACCCCACAACAAAATATATGTTTTTGCGAACACTATGAATCTTGGCCAGCCACAGCTGAAACCACTGATTTATGGTATTGCTATTTTGGCAATTGAATTTCACCCCAGAACAAAATATATGTTTTTATGGACACTATGAAACTTGGCCTGCAACAGCTGGGACACCAGATTCAGGGTATTGCTATTTTGGCAATTGAATTTCACCCCACAACAAAATATATGTTTTTATGACACTATGAATCTTGGCCAGCCACAGCTGAAACCATTGATTTATGGTATTGCTATTTTGGCAATTGAATTTCACCCCAGAACAAAATATATGTTTTTGCGGACACTATGAAACTTGGCCAGCCACAGCTGAAACCACTGATTAATGGTATTGCTATTTTGGCAATTGAATTTCACCCCAGAACAAAATATATGTTTTTGCGGACACTATGAAACTTGGCCTGCAACAGCTGTGACACCAGATTCAGGGTATTGCTATTTTGGCAATTGAATTTCACCCCAGAACAAAATATATGTTTTGGCGGACACTATGAACTTGGCCTGCAACAGCTGGGACACCAGATTCAGGGTATTGCTATTTTGGCAATTGAATTTCACCCCAGAACAAAATATATGTTTTTGCGGACACTATGAATCTTGGCCAGCCACAGCTGAAACCACTGATTTATGGTATTGCTATTTTGGCAATTGAATTTCACCCCAGAACAAAATATATGTTTTGGCGGACACTATGAAACTTGGCCTGCAACAGCTGGGACACCAGATTCAGGGTATTGCTATTTTGGCAATTGAATTTCACCCCACAACAAAATATATGTTTTTGTGGACACTATGAATCTTGGCCAGCCACAGATGAAACCACAGATTTATGGTATTGCTATTTTGGCAATTTAATTTCACCCCAGAACAAAATATATGTTTTGGCGGACACTATTATACTTTGCCAGCCACAGCTGAAACCACTGATTTATGGTATTGCTATTTTGGCAAGTGAATTTCACCCCAGAACAAAATATATGTTTTAGCGGACACTATGAATCTTGGCCTGCAACAGCTGGGACACCAGATTCAGGGTATTGCTATTTTGGCAATTGAATTTCACCCCACAACAAAATATATGTTTTTGCGGACACTATGAATCTTGGCCAGCCACAGCTGAAACCACTAGATTTATGGTATTGCTATTTTGGCAATTGAATTTCACCCCAGAACAAAATATATGTTTTTGCGGACACTCTGAAACTTGGCCTGCAACAGCTGGGACACCAGATTCAGGGTATTGCTATTTTGGCAATTGAATTTCACCCCAGAACAAAATATATGTTTTTGTGGACACTATGAAACTTGGCCTGCAACAGCTGGGACACCAGATTCAGGGTATTGCTATTTTGGCAATTGAATTTCACCCAGACAACAAAATATATGTTTTTGCGGACACTATGTTTCTTGGCCAGCCACAGCTGAAACCATTGATTTATGGTATTGCTATTTTGGCAATTGAATTTCACCCAAGAACAAAATATATGTTTTTGCGGACACTATGAAACTTGGCCAGCCACAGCTGAAACCACTGATTTATGGTATTGCTATTTTGGCAAGTGAATTTCACCCCAGAACAAAATATATGTTTTGACGGACACTATGAAACTTGGCCTGCAACAGCTGGGACACCAGATTCAGGGTATTGCTATTTTGGCAATTGAATTTCACCCCACAACAAAATATATGTTTTTGCGAACACTATGAATCTTGGCCAGCCACAGCTGAAACCACTGATTTATGGTATTGCTATTTTGGCAATTGAATTTCACCCCAGAACAAAATATATGTTTTTGCGGACACTATGAAACTTGGCCTGCAACAGCTGGGACACCAGATCCAGGGTATTGCTATTTTGGCAATTGAATTTCACCACACAACAAAATATATGTTTTTGCGGACACTATGAATCTTGGCCAGCCACAGCTGAAACCATTGATTTATGGTATTGCTATTTTGGCAATTGAATTTCACCCAAGAACAAAATATATGTTTTTGCGGACACTATGAAACTTGGCCAGCCACAGCTGAAACCACTGATTAATGGTATTGCTATTTTGGCAATTGAATTTCACCCCAGAACAAAATATATGTTTTTGCGGACACTATGAAACTTGGCCTGCAACAGCTGTGACACCAGATTCAGGGTATTGCTATTTTGGCAATTGAATTTCACCCCAGAACAAAATATATGTTTTGGCGGACACTATGAACTTGGCCTGCAACAGCTGGGACACCAGATTCAGGGTATTGCTATTTTGGCAATTGAATTTCACCCCAGAACAAAATATATGTTTTGGCGGACACTATGAACTTGGCCTGCAACAGCTGGGACACCAGATTCAGGGTATTGCTATTTTGGCAATTGAATTTCACCCCAGAACAAAATATATGTTTTGGCGGACACTATGAACTTGGCCTGCAACAGCTGGGACACCAGATTCAGGGTATTGCTATTTTGGCAATTGAATTTAACCCCAGAACAAAATATATGTTTTTGCGGACACTATGAATCTTGGCCAGCCACAGCTGAAACTACTGATTTATGGTATTGCTATTTTGGCAATTGAATTTCACCCCAGAACAAAATATATGTTTTGGCGGACACTATGAAACTTGGCCTGCAACAGCTGGGACACCAGATTCAGGGTATTGCTATTTTGGCAATTGAATTTCACCCCACAACAAAATATATGTTTTTATGGACACTATGAATCTTGGCCAGCCACAGCTGAAACCACTGATTTATGGTATTGCTATTTTGGCAATTGAATTTCACCCCAGAACAAAATATATGTTTTTGCGGACACTATGAAACTTGGCCTGCAACAGCTGGGACACCAGATTCAGGGTATTGCTATTTTGGCAATTGAATTTCACCCCACAACAAAATATATGTTTTGGCGGACACTATTATACTTTGCCAGCCACAGCTGAAACCACTGATTTATGGTATTGCTATTTTGGCAATTGAATTTCACCCCAGAACAAAATATATGTTTTGGCGGAAACTATGAAACTTGGCCTGCAACAGCTGGGACACCAGATTCAGGGTATTGCTATTTTGGCAATTGAATTTCACCCCACAACAAAATATATGTTTTTGCGGACACTATGAATCTTGGCCAGCCACAGCTGAAACCACTGATTTATGGTATTGCTATTTTGGCAATTGAATTTCACCCCAGAACAAAATATATGTTTTTGCGGACACTCTGAAACTTGGCCTGCAACAGCTGGGACACCAGATTCCGGGTATTGCTATTTTGGCAATTGAATTTCACCCCAGAACAAAATATATGTTTTTGCGGACACTATGAAACTTGGCCTGCAACAGCTGGGACACCAGATCCAGGGTATTGCTATTTTGGCAATTGAATTTCACCACACAACAAAATATATGTTTTTGCGGACACTATGAATCTTGGCCAGCCACAGCTGAAACCACTGATTTATGGTATTGCTATTTTGTCAATTGAATTTCACCCCAGAACAAAATATATGTTTTTGCGGACACTATGAATCTTGGCCAGCCACAGCTGAAACCACTGATTAATGGTATTGCTATTTTGGCAATTGAATTTCACCCCAGAACAAAATATATGTTTTTGCGGACACTATGAAACTTGGCCTGCAACAGCTGTGACACCAGATTCAGGGTATTGCTATTTTGGCTATTGAATTTCACCCCAGAACAAAATATATGTTTTGGCGGACACTACGAACTTGGCCTGCAACAGCTGGGACACCAGATTCAGGGTATTGCTATTTTGGCAATTGAATTTCACCCCAGAACAAAATATATGTTTTTGCGGATACTATGAATCTTGGCCAGCCACAGCTGAAACTACTGATTTATGGTATTGCTATTTTGGCAATTGAATTTCACCCCAGAACAAAATATATGTTTTGGCGTACACTATGAAACTTGGCCTGCAACAGCTGGGACACCAGATTCAGGGTATTGCTATTTTGGCAATTGAATTTAACCCCACAACAAAATATATGTTTTTGTGGACACTATGAATCTTGGCCAGCCACAGCTGAAACCACAGATTTTTGGTATTGCTATTTTGGCAATTTAATTTCACCCCAGAACAAAATATATGTTTTGGCGGACACTATTATACTTTGCCAGCCACAGCTGAAACCACTGATTTATGGTATTGCTATTTTGGCAAGTGAATTTCACCCCAGAACAAAATATATGTTTTGGCGGACACTATGAATCTTGGCCTGCAACAGCTGGGACACCAGATTCAGGGTATTGCTATTTTGGAAATTGAATTTCACCCCACAACAAAATATATGTTTTTGCGGACACTATGAATCTTGGCCAGCCACAGCTGAAACCACTGATTTATGGTATTGCTATTTTGGCAATTGAATTTCACCCCAGAACAAAATATATGTTTTTGCAGACACTATGAAACTTGGCCTGCAACAGCTGGGACACCAGATTCAGGGTATTGCTATTTTGGCAATTGAATTTCACCCCACAACAAAATATATGTTTTTGCGGACACTATGAATCTTGGCCAGCCACAGCTGAAACCACTGATTTTTGGTATTGCTATTTTGGCAATTTAATTTCACCACAGAACAAAATATATGTTTTTGCGGACACTCTGAAACTTGGCCTGCAACAGCTGGGACACCAGATTCCGGGTATTGCTATTTTGGCAATTGAATTTCACCCCAGAACAAAATATATGTTTTTGCGGACACTATGAAACTTGGCCTGCAACAGCTGGGACACCAGATCCAGGGTATTGCTATTTTGGCAATTGAATTTCACCAGACAACAAAATATATGTTTTTGCGGACACTATGAATCTTGGCCAGCCACAGCTGAAACCATTGATTTATGGTATTGCTATTTTGGCAATTGAATTTCACCCAAGAACAAAATATATGTTTTTGCGGACACTATGAAACTTGGCCAGCCACAGCTGAAACCACTGATTTATGGTATTGCTATTTTGGCAAGTGAATTTCACCCCAGAACAAAATATATGTTTTGTCGGACACTATGAAACTTGGCCTGCAACAGCTGGGACACCAAATTCAGGGTATTGCTATTTTGGCAATTGAATTTCACCCCACAACAAAATATATGTTTTTGCGAACACTATGAATCTTGGCCAGCCACAGCTGAAACCACTGATTTATGGTATTGCTATTTTGGCAATTGAATTTCACCCCAGAACAAAATATATGTTTTGGCGGACACTATGAAACTTGGCCTGCAACAGCTGGGACACCAGATTCAGGGTATTGCTATTTTGGCAATTGAATTTCACCCCACAACAAAATATATGTTTTTGTGGACACTATGAATCTTGGCCAGCCACAGCTGAAACCACAGATTTTTGGTATTGCTATTTTGGCAATTTAATTTCACCAGACAACAAAATATATGTTTTGGCGGACACTATTATACTTTGCCAGCCACAGCTGAAACCACTGATTTATGGTATTGCTATTTTGGCAAGTGAATTTCACCCCACAACAAAATATATGTTTTTGCGGACACTATGAATCTTGGCCAGCCACAGCTGAAACCACTGATTTATGGTATTGCTATTTTGGCAATTGAATTTCTCCCCAGAACAAAATATATGTTTTTGCGGACACTATGAAACTTGGCCTGACACAGCTGGGACACCAGATTCAGGGTATTGCTATTTTGGCAAATGAATTTCACCCCACAACAAAATATATGTTTTTGCGGACACTATGAATCTTGGCCAGCCACAGCTGAAACCACTGATTTTTAGTATTGCTATTTTGGCAATTTAATTTCACCCCAGAACAAAATATATGTTTTTGCGGACACTATGAAACTTGGCCTGCAACAGCTGGGACACCAGATTCCGGGTATTGCTATTTTGGCAATTGAATTTCACCCCAGAACAAAATATATGTTTTTGCGGACACTATGAAACTTGGCCTGCAACAGCTGGGACACCAGATTCAGGGTATTGCTATTTTGGCAATTGAATTTCACCCCACAACAAAATATATGTTTTTGCGGACACTATGAATCTTGGCCAGCCACAGCTGAAACCACAGATTTTTGGTATTGCTATTTTGGCAATTTAATTTCACCCAAGAACAAAATATTTGTTTTTGCGGACACTATGAAACTTGGCCTGCAACAGCTGGGACAACAGATTCAGGGTATTGCTATTTTGGCAATTGAATTTCACCCCACAACAAAATATATGTTTTGCGGACACTATGAATCTTGGCCAGCCACAGCTTAAACCACTGATTAATGGTATTGCTATTTTGGCAATTGAATTTCACCCCAGAACAAAATATATGTTTTTGCGGACACTATGAAACTTTGCCTGCAACAGCTGGGACACCAGATTCAGGGTATTGCTATTTTGGCAATTGAATTTCACCCCAGAACAAAATATATGTTTTGGCGGACACTATGAATCTTGGCCAGCCACAGCTGAAACCACTGATTTATGGTATTGCTCTTTTGGCAATTGAATTTCACCCCAGAACAAAATATATGTTTTTGCAGACACTATGAAACTTGGCCAGCCACAGCTGAAACCACTGATTTATGGTATTGCTATTTTGGCAATTGAATTTCACCCCAGAACAAAATATATGTTTTTGCGGACACTATGAAACTTGGCCTGCAACAGCTGGGACACCAGATTCAGGGTTTTGCTATTTTGGCAATTGAATTTCACCCCAGAACAAAATATATCCTTTGCAGGACACTATGAAACTTTGCCAGCCACAGCTCACACAACTGATTTATGGTATTGCTATTTTGGCAATTGAATTTCACCACAGAAAATAATCTATCCTTTGCCAGACAGCAGACAGTATTATACTTGGCTAGCCAAAGCTGGAACACCAGTTTTAGGGGATTGGTATTTTTGCAATTGTATTTAACCCCTTAATAAAATATAGAAATTGCTATCCTGAGTTTCTAGGGATGACAATTAGCACAGCCAAGCCCCTGATGTAGGATATATCAAAAAAGACTAGTTTTGATGGATTGATGGACTTGGCGGCAGCTTGTTCTGGTGCACCACAAGTCACAAAATGGCCGCCGATCACCCCAGAAAAAACGCCCTGTGCAGCCTAAAAACCAGTGAGCAAGTAACTAGCAGAAGTTCAATCATTCACAGCTGTAGATCGATCAGTTCATTAGGTGCTGTTGCTGACTTTTCCCTGCCTAATCTCGCCCTCACAGAAGCAGTGTGACGTGCGGCGCTACGTGACTCCAGCTTAAATAGAGGCTGGGTCACATGCTGCACTTGGCCAATCACAGCCATGCCATTAGTAGGCATGGCTGTGATGGGCTCTTAGGGCAAGAAGTTTAACGCTAGCTGATTGGCTGCTGTGCAGCCCTTCAGAAAGCGGGAAGTAATCGCCGAACAATGAACCCAAACTTTTTTGAAAATGTTCGGGTTCGGGTTTGTGTCCCGAACACCCCGAAATTCGGTACGAACCCGAACTATGCTTGAACTGTTCGCTCAACACTACTCACTATCTGTCAAAAGTAGCCTCACTGTGCCAGTCAACATTAAGAAACTGAGTTATTTGGTGTCTGGTCTCCGTTGTTTACTGGGGCTGACAGAGGAAGTTGGCTACTTGTTATATGTGCAAAGTATAGTCTGCTTATACCATTAGAGTTCCAACGCTCACCTAATTATCTACCCTAACGACCAGGTTAAGTAAAATCTTTGTACAGTATATGTATACATGCCTAAATGTGTATTTATACAAATACTGTAAATGTATAACTGTGTATTTATCTGTAGGAGCGGTGGTTATAGAATGGCAATAGTATTATTTCAGCAATATATGGTCATAGTATATGGCTATGGTATGATGGTATTATTTAAGCAGTGGATGACAATATACTATAGTGGTAGAAGCATCTGTGCAATAAAGGTGGTGTGGAGAGAGATACATTTGAGATAGATATCACCATCACTGAGGCTGGTCCCCTTTACCAGACCATCAGTGAAGACGAGGAAAGCGTTTATATGACTGCCATTCACTGAAGATCTGCAGGTGAGAGGATATGTAGTTAGTGGGTGGGGTGGGGGATGGGTTGTTCACAATCTTATCTTTTACACCATGGCCCTTGAGCCTTTTGCTATATCTAGTGCCTATATGTAACTTGTAAAAATGAAAGGAGACAAATTATAGAAGGAGGGTTCATGTACTCTTAATGCCATTATTCAATCCCAATAGGTGAAATAAATTCAGGAAACAGATTTATGTAATTTTTGTAGCCTTTTGTTGTGGAAATTTTATTAGGATGTGTTTTTAATGTTATGTATTGTCATTATGTCTCTCAGTGTGTAAACCATTGGAGTGGGTATCTTACTGTGGATGTAGAGAACAATCAGCTGCCGGGCGCAGAGGTATCTGCTGGCAAACAGTCTATGTGCTATGCACTGGGCTGTGGGCCAGGGGAAGACTGATGCGCTGCAGAGCAGTGTTGTCTTGGGAAATGTATGTGCTCCAGCTAGGGCCCCCGCCTAAAGAGCGGATTTATTGGCTTGGCGTGGATGCATTTATTAAGAGAACAATATACGGAAAGGAACGTGCATTAGTTATTTCCAGTCTGATCAACCGCTGGAGATGGCGACCCTGTTCCTCTAAGTAGGCCCCCATAAGAATCCTGGTGAGCCTTGTTGAGCATTGATTGCTGATCGGTACTGAACAAGACTCCCCCTAGTGGTGATTGAGAGAAATGTTGTGTGTCATCACTTCCTGTATGTTTGTACTGTACATGAAGGGAGTGGTCAGGTTTTGGGCCTGCCCCTTCCTATTGTTATCCCTTTTGTCTATGTAAATAAAGAAGCAGTCTGGGCGAGAGGGCAGTCTCACCAGATCTCTCAACCATGAAGCATCTTATCTGATTTCTGGAATAGTGGGGCCTTTCCTTACACAAAAGGAGCTTGATACACGTGCTTGTAAGCACAGGGTAAGGAAATTTCTACAACACTTCCAACCTCTTGTCCTAAGGTATGAAATATTTTTTGTTATTCACTTTTTGCATATTGTATATATTGTGCTCTCCAATTCTTAAATGTAGCTTAGGTTTTTTACTCCCATATATATAGCACTAAGAGTTCCCTTTGAAGGTGCTGTACTTCAGTTGTATCGGCTAGTCACCTTGGCATGATAGAATCTGAAAAAATTACCTTAACTAACCTTTGCTGTGGCCTCGTCTAGCCCTGAATTAGAGCAGTGGAGTGAAAGTACAAGGCATATAACTTATGCTTTGTGTCAGTTTCATAAATACTGCAGAATGAAGGCGCTCACAAGCTTTGCTTAACAAAAGTAACTGATATCATACAAATTACATTAGTCATATTGCAGATAGTGACTACAGTGAATTCTTTAAAATTAGCTGATTTTCTATTGTCAAAAATATGGCAGATGATACAGTAAATAAGAATGAGAAGGAAATCACATCTGAAAAGCTGCCTGGAAATCGATATTTCCTGTAATTTTTATAGTACCGACCTATTCCACAGTGATGTATAGATTGTGAACCTTCAAATTTTTAGACACATTTACACAGAAAGTATGGGCAATTTAATGAACAAACTCTGCAGATGCCTCCTCTATATAATTTAAAATCATAGACATGAATGTAGCAGCAGCAATGCTAAGACAATCTGCAAAGATATCTGCACCCTAGCCAATATTTGTGGCAGGAGACTGGTGTCGGTATTTAATTTTTGCGTCCTACATATATATTTAATTTTTTACCTGGCTGACTGCACTGACTATAATAGAATGCGTTTGCCATCAGAAAACCTGCCATTTTACCAGAAAAGAAAACGCAGCCCACTGTGCTATTCTGTCCTGTATTTATGACATATTCTGCAATGGAAGCGCCTAACGGATCCTCCAATACAGATGTGGGCAAACCTAATATGAACTTCTGTGCATGTAATTAATCCCCCATTAGTCAGACAATACATGGTCTCTGATTGTCACATATGGGAGCTTTTTTCCAGAAAGGATTGAGAAGATAAATGCTTCTCCTGTGAACCTGTTTTATTAATGGCACGGCCCAGACATCTACAGTACCAACATCTAGATCAAAGCATCAGATTAGTCAAACTAAACACACAGACTTAAGTAAAGTCTCCATTTTACACTTGTCATGAAAAGGTAGGGAACAGCATAGCCATGTGTTCTAGCCGCACCACTGTCCCACCTACTTGCACGATCCTTCCTAAATGATAGCCCACAACTGGACAGCAGTCCCTTCCTAGCTAAGTGCAGGGACCTAAACCTATTGGGAAGAGTGTATTGAGACAGAAAGAGGTGAAAACCAGACAGACAAAATTAGGATTGGATCAGAATTCAAAAGGTAGAGGCGAGTAAAAAATCAGGAGGTCATGTCAGAGGCAAAATCAGTAGTCATAAGCAATGTCAAAATCAGCAGTCAAAAGTCAGTGATCCAGAATAGCAAATACACAGCTCATAGTGAGGCTTAGAAAAACAATCACAGGCCTCTGTGGCCAGCAGCTGCCTGTTTACATAGCCGATCTCAGGAGGCATATGACAGCGGCACAGAGCCTGAGTGGTCCAGCATTCTAACTCGCTGAGAGCACGAGCATCCCCACTGTCAGCAGCGCTAGTTGCCAGAGCAACAGAGAGATGCCTGCGACAGCGTCATATTGAGGCTGGACTCACCGCGGGAGCGCAGACAGATATGTGCGTGACAACACGTTCCTAATGTCCATACTGGATTTTTAACATAAAACCTGCAGAGTGCTTCTCTACCGATACCCGTTACATGCTGCATTAATAGCAAGTATCACTAGAAAGATCTAATAGATTTACAAATCAGTATGACAAACAAGGGTAAACTGGGCTCCTGCAAAGGAGTGGATGGATCAGGAGCAGCAGTGGTATAGGTGGAGGTAATGGATTTTTCACTGCTTTGTGATTATTTGCTTCTGCATAACAGCTCATTCATTACTCTGTTCACACATGAGACTGGGGCAGCATTTTTGTCTGCATTTTTTAAATTAAAACAGGAAAAAATTTTTTTATTAAAAACAATAAGTGATTAAACCATTTGTGTTAAATAACACCCCACATTAAGTCATGCCCCAACTTTTTACTACTGTAAACTTGGCTGGTATTTTTGGTTAGGAAAGGTGGCAATTGTTGCTCCAGTTAGAGGGGGGAAATAGCCCCCAGAAATGTTGCACAGCCTCATTGCAGAGCTGATTTCGGTCTGCTAAGACCCATCAGCTCTAGCACGTATCTAGCTCCCAGTGATTACATGATAGCTAAAAGGTACATCAGATGGGCAGATTTTCTGCCCAATAATCGATAACAAGCATTCCTATGAATGCGTTCCTATGAACGCTCGTTAGCGATTGTCGGGCAGTCTAATACTGCCTCAGATCGCCCAATGAATGAGCAATCGGGACATTTTTTAGGAGCTTACCCATGGAGAACCCGGTACATTACCAGATCCCCAGAAAAACCCCTTTCCCTGCGCGATTCAGCGCAGGGCAAGGGAGAGCATTGGAGTATGAAATGCTCCGATACTCATGTTAAAGGGGCTGAGTGGGGGGAAGAAGGGGATATGTCTAGGTTCAGAGCTGAACAATGCTGAGGTAGACAATAATTGTCTGTTCCTTCAACTGCCACAAGCCCTGTCTACTGTTAGAAGCTTTAATGGCGTGTGCCTGCTGAATGGATTGTGCTTAGGGCTAGTCCTAAAGACTTTATCTAAGTGTGCCCCCTGGTTTTCACCCTTTCAATGCTATACAAGGATTTGGGGGGTAATTTATCAAACAGACCTAAATTAGGCGTATTTCTGGCACAGATTGTGGCGTAAAGGACTTTTGCTCCGCAATTTGTGACTTCTCCCCATTCACTCTAGGTTTAAAAAAAGGGCTGTGGCATGGGCCAGAAAGGGGACGGGCTAGCAGGCCCGTGTCATTTGCCATTTTCTATGCTCGTTTTAGGCTTAGAAAATGGTCTAACTGTAAGACAGCTAGGAAGCTTCTTACTTTTAGAACTCCGGCGGATCCACTTCTAGGTATAGGGGTTATTAAACACCAGTCTTAATAAATGTGCCCCTTGGTCTCCATTACAGGGGCGCCACCAGGCCACTACTTCATGGAGGAGTCTCTGTTTAGGGACAGTAGACAAAGCTAGGTCACTTGGTGTATGGTACCAAAGGTGTATGGTACCAAAGGGGACTGGCAAGATCATGGTCAGTTGACAATCCAAGGTCAGGGCAATCAGAGTTCATTCAATTTTGTTAACAGCCCAAGGGTCAGGGCAGGCAGCACATGGCCTATATGAGAGTTAAGCAAGGTCAGGCAACAGAGGGTCAAATCCAGTATACAGGCAGAGAGAAATCGGCTAGGAATCCCGCAATGGCCTTTAAGGAGGCAAAAGGAGTGTTTACATGCCCAGGTAAGACAGAGGCACTGCAGACAAAGAAAAGGCCACAGCTTAGGATGTAGTGGATGCCGTGCTCGCTGAGAAGGAACTGAGAGACGCCAGCAGGTGTAGACCACTGGGAAACTGGAGCAGGGGTTGAGGTGTGCATTCCAGCAGCCAGACCCGCTGGGAGCAGGGAATTCTGATAGGCCCGGACCATCGAGGTTACAAAAGCTGTGACAGTTAGAGGGTAAGAGATGCAGTAGAAAGGACATGCCCCCTGAGCTTCCAGCTTGAAATAAATGTAGTAAAACAATTGGTGCAATAAATGGAGGGAAGTCTGGATCCATGGGAGGCTGGTTCTATCTTTGTTAGAAAGAAACTTTCGTGTAATGTATGATACTATTTTCCTGAGATAAACCCTTCAATATATCTTTATTTGCATATATGTGTTTAAATATTATTACTTCACATCTTTCTACATCTTGATCAGTGAAATTAAATGACAAGATACCTGCTCTTAAGTGGTACAAAAGGTTCATTTAGAAAAGAAGATAGGAATAACCTAGGCTGTGTGACAATGACAATGCAATTAAGAGTATATAAACACTACTGAATTTGTAGATTACATTTTTTTACTACTTTGTTAACTGCAAATAAGTGAAGGGTATAAATTGTTTCAAGGCTTTGAAATATAAAGTTTAGCTCTATTGAAAGAATGCTGAAAAGCGCAACCTTTATCTAAGAATTAAGAGATGCCGGCACATAATTCACTTTGTGCTGAAAGAATGTTGTTTTTATGATATAACCGCATGTGCTAATGAAAAAAGATGAGTTACTATTATTTATATGAAGCATCTGTGCACAGACATCATAAAAAAGAACAGGTCAAAGGTCACAGAGTGTCTCCAGGGTATTGCCCCTGTAGGGATCGGTCTAATTGGCTTGTATTGATCTACAAATTGAGGCCATGTTTGATTAATGTTTCCTTGTTAGCTCTGCTAGGACCTCTATCCTGGGTCAAGGCTAGTTTAGGGCTGGTGTCAGGTCCTTTTAAGGCTACTTCTGATGGAAAACAGCTTGTTAATGTCCTCCATGAACAATGAGCTGAACTTATGAAACTGTATGCATACAGTTAGATCTAATGGTAACTTGATAGCCTGCTAATCCATAGGGAACAAGCGTTATTGGATTGACATGGAAAGGATTTATGAGAGAGTTATTACTGCTACAGCTAATCAATACAGTGCATTATCCCTTCCCACATTTACACTATAGTTTGATTTATGAATTTATTTTGCTCACTTATATCACTGACATATTCCATAGTGCTTTACAGACATTAGCATCAAGCTGTCTCCAATGGGGCTCACAATCTAAGTTCCCTATCAGTATGTCTTTAGAGTGCTGGTTTCCTGCCCCATTATTCCCGGTGGGTAGTGTCTAAACGCCATGCATGGTATGGCCCTACTACTAGGTCACGTGGGTCGGATGCTGGCGCACAGCACAGTAGGACTGTTTATAGAGCAGAAAGGTCGGTCATGGATGACTGCTCAGCAGCAGGGGAGGATTGGCTATAGACCGTACAGTAAAGTTTCCCGATAGGCCGATGCCCCAGGGGGCCACCCAAGTCTGTCTCTCTGCCTCTGACCAGGTACATAATTATATCTCAACAGTAATTAACACTGTGAGAATCAGGTACTCATGTACCCGGACAGCGACCACACATGCCCTCCTTAATTCATCTTCTGTGCTGCACCTCACCTCCTAAGCTCCCTGCACCATAGACAACTGGATGAGAAGGACAGAAAATGGTAGCTATTGATAGCCACCATAGAGGGACAGTTTTTTTGGGCAGTATATTGTGCTACACTGTGTTATTTGTTTCTGCTGGGATGGTATTTTGCAACATGGTATTGTTGAGCCTACCTACTTGAGTTTTCCCGCCTTCTGTTAATTTGGACCTGCCTACAAAATGGGGCCACTTTTATTTTTTTTCGAAGGCCACTTTAAGTTCCCAGTCTGCAACTGCAGAGCAGTCTACTGATATTTGAGGTATGTGGTATAATAGATGCAGTGGGTAAATTTACTCGGTATACACAGCAGTGTACTGATATGTGAGGTATAATAGCTGCAGTGTTTACAGATATATAGTACAGTATATACAGCAGTGTACTGATATCTGAGGTATGAGGTATTCAAGATGCACTATGTACAGATATATGATATATACAGCAGTTTACTGATACTTGAAAAACAAGGTGTAATTTATACCTTGTACCGTACATGTCAGCACACTGCTGTATATACCATATATACCCACTGCATCAATTATACCTCTTACCACATGACCATCAGTAACATGTAACCAGTGAGGTCACACCTTCTGTTACCCACTGCATTCTAGCTTCTACCGAGTATTATAATACCATTTGTAGTCTGAGCCCCACTGATTCGTACCTGTAACATGCAGATGATGACCCTACCTAACCTTGACCTGAGGTGTGCCACGGTCACTGTGGTCAGTATGCAATAAGGGGGCACACTCAAAGTAATACTGCTGGAGGGGGTACGGGAGGGTGGGATGACTTGATCGTCCCTACAGGTGAGTGGGGGAACCAGAGGGGTTTAAATGTGCAGGGCTCCTCCCACAAATCCGGCCAATAATTGGCCTCAATCTTGTAGTCTGAGCCCCACTGATTCATATCTGTAACATGCAGATGATGATCCTACCTAACCTTGACCTGAGGTGTGCCACGGTCACTATGGTCAGTATGCAATAAGGGGGCAAAAACCACTCAGTAAGAAAGGGGATGCATTTATTTAAGTAACAACTACAGCAGAAGTTTGAAGAATGCCTGCGTTATTTCAAGCTGTGGATCAGGCACATACCTAGCATAACACCCTGAACTCCACCTTCCCATTTACTTAATGACGTTCACTGGAACACCTTGCCTAGATGCTGCAGAAGCTGCTCCTATCCTGAAGGAATGGCCGGAATATTGCTCGGTGTTGAGACCCCTGTTGGCTAGCAGGATGCGGAAATGTCTAATGAAATGTGCGGAACTGAGTGGACCAACTGAGAAAGGCAACAGGGGACTGTCCGGAAAGGAATGACCGAGAGCAGCTAGCAGCTGGTCCAGAACTCTGACTGCACACCAAGCATTCTGTGAAGGGAAGTACTTGACTTCCACGCTTTTGCCAGGTTGCAGTGTCTTCGAGTGTTCCAACAAAGTTAAAAGAAGGTGGGGTGATAAACTAGCTGTCTCCTGGCAAGAGCTTGACCCTGTGGCCTGGTGACCGTGAACTCTCCGGGCCTTAGAAACCCGTAGAAGGCTAAGTAGATAGCCGTCATCAAAACCAGGCTGGGCAGTACACCGAAATGTGCCCGAAACAGCCCTTGATCAAGATCCCGGAAAATCCCCGCCGTAATGGGATTTGGGCGGGTGAGTCTTGGCCCTGACTGCAGCTTCTGGATTCCCCTGAGTATGGCCTTAACCGGATGCGCTGAAAAGAGAGACGGCCTGTCGGGGTCCCGGAGGGACATGTGATGTTGCACTCCCGTTAAATACAGCTTGATGGTACCATGTGAAAGACCCAGGTTGGTTTGGCAATACGATACAAATGACAATATGTATTTGATGTTGCCCGAGTCTAGTCTCGGGTACCTCTCCTGAAATTCTAGAAACCTGTGCCAGGCTGAGGAGTAAGCCCTCCTAGTGTTCTCAGAAAACGACTTCTCAATGATGTGGCAGGCGGTGGCCCAATGAGAGGTCAATCCAGAATCAGTAGAGAGAAAGGTGGCACTGGAGTTGCTGTAATGTCTGCCTCTGGATGCTGTTGGAAAAAAAGTGGGAAATGAAATAGTGACAGTGCATCCGCAGCAGTTTTCCCCCTCCCGGGGATAAACGAACAGGCTATATTGAAACTATGCTGCAAAGACAACCATACCAGCCTCCTCAGGAAGGACATGATGACTAGAGATTTGGATCCTCCTTTAGTTATGATATCAGAGGTAGCCTGATTATCAGTGAGAAACGTTACTGTTTGACCCGACCACAAGTCTTCCCAAACTGTGGCTGCAGCCACGATAGGGTCAATTTCAAAAAGGGAAAAGGTCCTCGAAAGTTCTGGAATCTCCAAAACCTCTTCCGACCAGGGGGCTGCTAGCCAGTGGGGGCCAAAAATGTCCGCATATCCCCTTGAGGCTGCGGCATCGGTAACCGCACGAGGCAAATCTGGGATAAACATGGACACGCCGTTCCACCGACTGAGAAACTCCTCCCCCAACACCAGGTCCGCTCGTGCGCATAGGTCCAGGTGAACCAAGGACTCCACATCAGGAGCCGAAGGCAGCAGTGCAAGCAACCTGGAGATGAAGGACCTGCCTTGTGGTATAATCCGCATGGCAAAATTAAGCAGGCCTAGCAAAGACTGCAGCTCCCTCCTGGTGGCAGAGCCGGCCCGGAGCATGGCGCCACTGGCGAGCCTGATCCTGTTCAATTTATCCTAGAGTAAACTGGCATACATGCGCAGCATGTCCAGCTGGACACCCAAAAAAATGACAGCAGTATCCGGATCCTCCATCTTATGGGCCGCTACAGGGACATTCAATTTGGCAAAAACCGCCAGCAGTGACAGCAGATCCACAAGGGGATCCACAGGGGGCCTTATTCTCAACCAGAAGAAAGTCATCCAGGTAGTGGATTACCAACTGAGAGCCTACCACGTTGGTAAGAATCCAATTCAAACAGCCACAGGCTACTCTTGGAACCAAAAGTAAGCTTCGTGAGCAAAGTAATACCCGTCTCTCCACTTGACACTGTGTCACAGCCAAAGAGAAAGCCTGATCAGGAGAAGCTTAAAAGCGTTGTAAATGTCCGCTTTGGACAACCAGGCACCCCTGCCTGCCCGAATGATTGTTTGAATCGCCTGATCCACAGAGGAATATTTCAGCGAAAACTCCTCCGATGGGATCAGCAAATTCAGACTAGGCACACTGGATGAATGAGGCGCAGACAAATCATAAATTAAGCGGGGTTTATTGGAAAATTTCCCTGTGACCAATCCAATAGGGTTCACCCTCCATGTTCGGAAAGAGGGGAGAACAAAGGGACCAATATGAAAACCCTTCTCCAGCTCCTGAGCCAGCAATCCATCAACTTCGTCCGGATCCAGGGAGGATGACAGCAGATTCCTGCACTCAAAAGAGGAGGTGGACAAAGTGATGAACCCCGTGTGGAACCCCATGGTGAACCCTTGTACCAGGTAGTCACGGAAAGACAGGGACGGGTGACCCACCAGACAGTGACTCAGGAACCCCACGTCAACCCTGCTTAGTCACACTGAATCCCCCTGCCGCAATGTACAAGGCGGCATTGCCCAAAGTTACAGGCGGTATGATTGAAGTTGTTGCATATCTGGGTCTTGCAAAAAAAATGAATAGGCCTACCCAATTTATCCAGCTGCCCCACCTGATTAGGATTCAGGAGAGAGGCTGCAGCCAATCTGGAAGAACCCGGGACAGACGGGATATCGGCGGAGCGACACCAAGTGGTGGCATGGGAGGAGGATTGGCAGATGGCACACACCAGCGCCCTCAAACCTGCAAAATGACGGCATAACAGCTCCATGTCCATGCCGCCCCAGTTGGTCACAGCTTGGAACTGAGCCAGGGTGGCTGCTGCCTTAGCCGGAAAAAAAACTGTGGTAGTAGTAGAACGCCAAACCACCCTACCTGTGACCCAACTCGACCACTCGCTACAAATACAGGTCCAACTCCTCCCTCCTGTTGGGATCTACCGAACAGACAATGTCTCTGTACACACTGAACGCCAGCATGTACTTGGGCAGGGATAGCTTACGGCAGGGACAGGGATCCTTCGCTTTAAAGATCACCGAAATGTCCCCGCAGGCAAAGGCCTTGTTCTCGGTCATGTCCTGCGACACCAACAGCAAGGAAGCAAGGTTCACATCCTTCCCCTCCAGGATGTCCTTCCTGATGCTAAGGGGCACAAAGTGAGCCGGAGTAATAGAGGGAGGGTAAGCAAGGATACCTGAGAGAGCTGGGCGGGCTGCGGGAACCACCGGGACAGCCGCGGCCAGGGGGCCCGAGGCTGCCACCTCCACCGACCCATATGCTGTTGCAAATCCTGGACAGAGGAGTTAAGGGAGTTCAACAATGTTTCCCTGACGAAACACAGCGCCACTGTCCGAAACACGTTGGAGGAATTCTTAAAACTGCAGCGATTCGTAGCTGCAGTAGTGACGTCACTGGCCCACTCCTCAGTACGCGAACTCCAAACACTTAATCTTTCACCGTCCGCAGCATTGCGCCACCGGCCGGGGAGCATACTGTGGACTGCAAAATAGAGACCCTGCCTCAGTAAGTGCTGGAATTAAAGCATGGAGGAGGACACCATAGAGAAAAGATAGCAAGTGATAAGGTATTGACTTCTATCTAAATGTGTAGCCTTGGTTCCCTAGATTGATGATGCACCAGTGGTCAACTATGGGTAGCATAAGGCCACAGACAGGCGCGGTATTAACCTATTTCTGAATGTATAGATTTGCGTAAGGGAAGTGGCCACAGTTTGCAGAGAGACCTGCTCGACTCTGGAGGCTGCAGCATCGGCTGCAGCTGGAGCGGGAAACAATAATCGAAACAGTTCAGCTTTGCGGGCAGTCGCCGGGAACAGAACCCCGTAACGCTGTAATTCAGCCGTCAGAGGGCAGAGGGACAGAGTACTGCCGTGTTTGGAGCCCCTGGCAGGGGAAGGCGGAACAGAGACCAATTCATCTAAATCCGAAGCCTGAGACATCCTGTGAATGCGAATGATAGAAGTGAAGAAATGTAACGATTGCCAAAGCCAACGTGCTCTGAACCATCACCAGACACCCGACAAACCAGACAACACAAAGACCGTGAACAACGTAATGAGGCCTGTGATGGGTGTAGGCTGTGTTTATAAAAGGCGTGGGCAAACGTACAATAAGGTACCCATAAAATTACACTGTATGAACGTGGCGGCACCTGAGACGCCACGGGTAAATGACTAGGAGCAGAACAAAGTCTGTCCGACGGCCAGTAATGTGGAGAGTGGCAAGACAACGTATGACGTATGAGCAGGGAACCCGAGGCCAATGATGACCAATCGAACTTAAAAACACTCAGAGTTCCCCCGACCCCTGTTGGGGTAGAGACTATGTGTATGCAATGCGGCTGCTAACCAAGTGCTTGATGCAAAGCCACTATGCATCCCCCACAGCACCACGTCCTATGACCTAGTGTATGTGAAATTGCGAAGTGTAACTGACATGCACCAACCACAGGAAGTGCAATACCCCCCGCAAGGCAGCAAGTGCAACCAACAATACACTCATAAGAAATAGATGTCACTTTTTAGTTGCAGGTGACCTAGAGTAAGGGTAGGCAGTGGCCGTGCAGCCTGAAACTAAGACAAAGCATTGTATTGTATGGAAACTGCAATGGCAGAGCTCAAAGGCTCACAAGCCCTGAAAATTCAAATCTCCCACCGCAAGGAGAGGAACGAAAATGGCTGATCAATACCGAAGGCAACCGAGGCAGGACAGCAGTAGCCGAATGACGTCATGGGTCAGAAGCCGGAAGCCTGAACAAAGCTCCAGATGACTCAATCGTCCTGACGGGTGAGTGGGGGAACCAGAGGGGTTTAAATGTGGGGGGCTCCTCCAACAAATCCTGACAATAATTGGCCTCAAACGTGTGTACACTGTATTTAGTGGCACATACGAGAGGCACTATTTATAGAGGAGGGACATAGAAGAGGCACTATACATAGAGGTGGCGAATATAAGAGGCGCTATACATAAAAGGGCGCTCAGACAAGAGGTACTATACATAAAGGATGCATATAAGAAGCACTATACATAAAGGGGCACATATAAAAGGCACTGTACACAAAGGTGGCACATAAAAGAGGCGCTATACATAAAGGGGCACATATCAGAGGCACTATACATAAAGTGGACACATATAAGTGGCACAATACATAAAGGAGGCACTATACATGAACGAGGAACATATGAGAGGCACAATACATAAAGGGAGCACATTAGTGATGAGTGAGCATGCTCGGCCGAGTATTGGTTCGACTCGAGCATCGCTATGCTCGGCGATCGGCTTTACTCGGCCGAGCACCACGTGTATTCGTCGCATTGCTCGAGTCTCCTCCCCACACGTTTGGCGCCTTCTAAGCAGCCAATCAACGTCCAGGTAAGTAATACCCTCAGTGTAAAGCCATAGCAATGTTAGCTGTAAGCCTTACACTGAATGGCAGGCCGGAACACGTGATACCATTTCATATAGGAGCTGAGGTCTGGCACTCGGCTCATTCAGCATCAGGGAGAGCAGACAGTAGGCAGGGATAAATAGCGTTTTGCTCTAAACTTACTGGTTTCACTCCAAAAACCTTATTGAAAGACCTAACAGTCCTTTTAAGGACTAGAGTGTGTGTTTGACAGCAGTGCAGCACCTTTTATTTTATTTTTTTTAAGAAGTTTGCTTCAGCACTATCTCGGATAGGCGTCACCAGGAAGGGACAGATAGTGCGGGGCTTGAAAATCGTTTTTTTTAGCTTCTAAAAGACAGAAAGATTTCAGATTAGTCTACAATACGCCATGATTAAACAGTGTGTTGGGCAGATATTATAAAAAGGGGCTTATTCACTACAGTGTTCCTTGGTACTGAGATATACACTGTACCATCATAAAGCAGTGTGCTGGTCAGAAATTTTAATAAGGGGCCTCTTCACTATAGTGTGCCTGGTACTGAGATATACACTGCACCATCATAAAGCAGTGTGTTGGCCAGACATTATATAAAGGGGCTTATTCACTACAGTGTTCCTTGGTGCTGAGATATACACTGCACCATTATAAAGCAGTGTGTTGGGCAGACATTATAAAAAGGGGCTTATTCACTACAGTGTGCCTGCTACTAAGATATACACTGAACCATCAGAGAAATTATCTGTTCTGGGGAAATTAACCGAAATTGTGCCACATCTGTGTGTGCATTCAATCCGCAACTGTTATATTAATTACTCCAGCAGAGAGTGATTTATATTTTGGCCATAGTTAAATAGTTTTGGGCACATTTGTGTGCGCGTTTAGGCAGCAACCGTATATACAGCATTCCCGCAGAGAATACATTTTACTTGGGACAAATTTGTATCCAATATAGAACTACATCTGAATACAGTGTGTATTGTCAAAATTACATTATCTCTGGGCTAGTGTAGTGGCGAAATTACAGCAGGCATCTTCAAACTGCGGTCCTCCAGCTGTTGTAAAACTACAACTCCCACACTAGTGGGAAGGCTGATACCTGTTGGCTGTCCGGGCATGCTGGGAGTTGTAGTTTTGCAACAGCTGGAGGGCCGCAGTTTGAGGATGCCTGCATTACAGCAAGCCAATACAGTGTGTATTATAAAAATTACATTATCTCTGGGCTTGTGTGGTGCCAAAAATCTGTATTTCTCTGTATGCAGTACATTACAGCAAGCCAATACAGTTTGTATTGTAAGTATTTTATTATCTGTGGCCTACTGCAGTGCTGAAAATTTGTATTTCTCTGTCTCCAGTACATTACAGCAAGCCAATACAGTGTGTATTGTAAGTATTTTATTATCTGTGGCCTACTGCAGTGCTGAAAATTTGTATTTCTCTGTCTCCAGTACATTACAGCAAGCCAATACAGTGTGTATTTTAAAAATGTCATTATCTGTGACCTAGTGTAGTGGCAAAAATTTTTATTTATCTGTCTCCAGTACATTACAGCAAGCCGATACAGTGAGTATTGTAAAATTTCATTATCTGTTGCCTAGTGTAGTGCTGAAAAAATATATTTCTCTGTATCGAATACATTATAGCAAGCCAATACAGTGTGTATTGTAAATATTTAATTATCTGTGGCCTAGTGTAGTGCCGAAAATTTGTATTTCTCTGTATCCAGTACATTACAGCAAGCCGTTACAGTGTGTATTGTAAAAATGTCATTATCTGTGGCCTAGTATAGTGCCGAAAATCTGTATTTCTCTGTCTCCAGTACATTATAGCAAGCCAATACAGTGTGTATTGTAAAAATGTCATTATCCGTTTCCTACTGTAGTGCCCAAAATTTGTATTTCTCTTAGTGTTGAGCGCGAATATTCGAATAGCGAATTTTTTTAGCGAATATCGGAACTTCGCTAATTCGCGAATATATCGCTATAAATTCGCTATTTCGAATATTCGTTTTTTTTTGTTTTTTTTTGTTATATTTTTTTCTTTCCCACTTCCCAAAAGTAGTTCTTACCTGTCCTGAGGATTCCTGGCTTCCTGGCTGCTCTAGTCGGTGCCCGTTGCCGCTTCTGCCGACTTCCGTGCTCATGGAGCGTCCCCATCACCATGGGAACGTCTCCATATACTAAAATGTACTGTCGGATTTGAGGAATTACGTTGAAATCGCAATGCGATTAATTCAAATTATATTAATCGCATTGCGATTACAACTTAGCACTGCTATCTTACATATGCTAGAATTAACGAATATGGAATATAGCACTAGCAGTGCTAAGTTGAAATCGCAATGCGATTACTTCAAGTTAAATTAATCGCATTGCGAATTCAACTTAGCACTGCTGCTATATTCCATATTCGTTAACTTCGTTCATTCTAGCAAGCTGACCCATTATAAACCCAGCTCTAAGTTGAAATCGCAATGCGATTAATATAACTTGAATTAATCGCATTGCGATTTCAACGTAATTCCTCAAATCCGACAGTACATTTTAGTATATGGAGACGTTCCCATGGTACGGCAAAAGTCCGGCCTGGACCGTGGGGAGTAGGCACCCACCCAACTCTTTGCCTACTCCCAGTAAGAGCCGGCCCGGATTGGCTTTGCAGCCAAACTAACTAACAATGTCAAGCAGCACTAGCTGCTGCTGACACATAAAACCCGGCTCTCACCTCACCGAGGCCAGGAACCTCGGTGACACGTATCGTCCGTCCATGACGGCACCTTGCGCCCTCTTACACCCCCCCCCCTTTGTTCAACCCTGAGGGGGTGAACACACGTGAGGCAGTGGACGCGGGACAGGGCATCTGCGTTACCCTGCAAGCGGCCTGCCCTGTGCTCTACAGAGAACTTGAAGTTCTGCAGGGATAGGAACCACCTGGTGACCCGAGCATTCCTCTCCTTGGCCTGGCTCATCCACTTGAGAGGGGAATGGTCGGTCACCAGACGGAACCTCCTTCCTAACAAGTAATAGCGAAGAGATTCGAGTGCCCACTTGATAGCCAGGCACTCCCTCTCCACTATACTATACCTAGTCTCGGCGGGGCTGAGCCTACGGCTCAGGAAGAAAACGGGATGTTCTTCGCCGTTGACTTCCTGAGACAGTACAGCACCGAGACCTACCTCCGAGGCATCGGTCTGTACGACGAACTCCCTGTTAAAGTCGGGTGTCACCAAAACCGGGGACCCACACAGGGCCGACTTCAACGCAGAGAAAGCCTCCTCCGCCTTCTCACTCCAGTGCATCTTTCCAGACTTTCGTCCCTTTAAGAGGTCTGTCAACGGCGCTGCTATTGTGGCAAAATGGGGCACAAACCTCATGTATCCTACAATTCCCAGGAAGGACTTTACCTGCCTGGTGGTGACCGGTCGGGGCCAGTTACGTATGGCCTCTACCTTAGTTACCTAAGGTTTGATGACTCCCCGCCCAATTACATACCCCAGATATTTGGTCTCTTCCAACCCAATCGCACACTTTTTTGGATTGGCGGTTAGTCCAGCTTTCCTCAGGGCATCCACTACCGCCTGCACCTTGGGTAAATGGCTTTCCCAGTCGGTGCTGTGGATGACTACATCATCTAAGTAGGCCGAGGCGTACCGACGATGAGGTCGCAGCACAATGTCCATTAACCTTTGGAAGGTGGCGGGGGCGCCATGCAGGCCAAAGGGTAATACCTTGTAATGATACAGGCCCTGCGGGGTAACAAAAGCAGTTTTTTCCTTGGCCGACTCCGTTAAGGGTACCTGCCAGTACCCTTTTGTGAGGTCTAGCACAGAAAAATAACGGGCTTGCCCTAAATTCTCAACAAGCTCGTCTACCCGGGGCATGGGATATGCATCAAACTTGGACACTTCATTTAACTTGCGAAAATCGTTGCAGAACCGCAACGTCCCATCCGGCTTGGGTATTAGGACTATGGGACTGGCCCACTCAATGACATCGAGCTTCAACATTAACTGCACTTCCTCCGCGATGGCCCGTCGCCGAGCCTCGGGTGCCCGGTATGGTTTTAACCGGATCTTGGCCTGAGGCTCAGTGACGATGTCATGTTGGATGAGAGACGTGCGGCCAGGGAGGTCCGAGAACACATCCGTGTTCCGACTGATGAACTCCCTGACTTCCTGAACTTGTTTGGAAGACAGGCTGTCTGCAATTTTTACCGTGGTTACTGCTTCACAGGCCTCGAACTGTGGGGCTGGACTCTTTTCACCTAGAAGCCTTGGCCGGGGGCTGTGGTCGTCAGCCGTGTCCCTATCTTTCCACGGCTTTAGTAAATTCACGTGGTACACCTGCTCCGGCTTGCGCCGCCCTGGCTGGTGTACCTTGTAATTTACTTCCCCTACCTTCTCGATCACCTCATAGGGGCCCTGCCACCTAGCTAGGAACTTGCTGTCCAGGGTGGGTACCAGAACCAAAACCCGATCTCCCGGATTGAAGCCCCGTACCCGAGCCTGACGATTGTACACCCTACTCTGGGCTTGTTGCGCTGCCTCCATATGCTCCCGGACCAGCGACAACACCCTTTCCATCCGTTCCTGCATCTGGGTGACATACTCAATGACACTTTTGTGGGGGACAGGCTGTTGTTCCCACGCTTCCTTGGCGATCTCCAACAGGCCCCGAGGGTGTCTGCCATAAAGCAGTTCGAAGGGCGAGAACCCAGTAGAGGCCTGGGGCACCTCTCGCACTGCGAACATGAGATAGGGCAGAAGCAGATCCCAGTCCTTCCCATCTCTAGACACCACCCTTTTTAACATATTTTTTAAAGTTTGGTTAAACCTCTCGACAAGACCTTCTGTTTGCGGATGGTAAACGGACGTCCGTAACTGCTTTATACTTAACAATTTACACAGTTCCCTCATAACTTTGGACATAAAAGGGGTCCCTTGGTCTGTCAGAACCTCTTTTGGCAGGCCCACACGGGAAAACATTTCCATTAACTCTTTGGCGATGAGCTTAGCTGAGGTATGTCGCAGAGGCACCGCCTCCGGATACCGAGTGGCATAGTCGAGAACTACCAGAATGTGTTGGTGGCCCCTGGCAGACTTTGGTACAGGCCCAATTAGATCCATAGCGATTAGCTCAAACGGGACCTCAATAATTGGAAGAGGTACCAGAGGACTACCGAAATGTGGCTGGGGGCTATTTATCTGACAGGTGGGACAGGACTTACAATAATTCTCTACCTCCTTGAACACACTGGGCCAATAAAACCGCTGCAGTATGCGGTCCTGGGTTTTCTGCCACCCCAAGTGTCCCCCAAGAACATGTTGGTGGGCAAGCTCCATGACAAGCTTGCGGTACGCTGTGGGCACCACCAACTCTTCAACAGGTTCACCCCGGATTTGGTTCACCCGATATAACATTTCTTGGTGAACAACAAAGCGGGGAAATATTAACTCAGCCCCTGGCTTCTGGGGTTTACCATCAATTTCCAGCACATTCTCCGAGGCTCTGGTTAGGGTTTGGTCCCGGTGTTGGGCGGTCCCAAAATAATCTCCGGAGACGTGGAGGTCTGCCAACTCAGGTCCTGGTGGCAAGTCCTCCATGTCTCCCACCATTACACTCAGTGGGGGTGTCTCCCCCTCTATCACAGAAGTGGGGGTCACCCCTACCGCAGGCCCTTCGGACTCGGGATCCCAGGGCTCTGGCCTCCCACTGGAACCAGGCCACTCTGCTAGGGTTACCCCTGTCTCAGGGCTATTAGTCACTTTCATCTCAGGCCATAGTGACGGAAAACCAGGGAAGTCTCTCCCAATTATTAGTTCATAAGGTAGCTTTGTGGAGATCGCCACTTCACAAGTCCATGTGCCGGCCGCCGTGGACAGAGACATTACAGCAGTGGGATAGTCCTTTAAGTCTCCGTGTATGCACACCACACCAACTTTCCGACCCGTATACTGGGAGGGCTGTACCAGGGCAGCACTTGCCAGGGTTACTAGGCTCCCTGAGTCCAGCAGCGCCACTGCCAGATTATCACCCACTTGCACCTGGCACAGGTGACGATTGTCTCGGGGGTGCCGGTTGCACACAGCCTCCGGGCATACCTGGAAGCCCGGTACCCTTAATTAGTCTCCATGGGTTCTCCCCGATGTGGACAGTCGGCCCTTACGTGGCCAGGCTCCTGACACCGCCAGCAGACAATCGGAGCCGGGTCTACAGGGGGTACACCCCGAGCAGGTTTCTCGGGTATCAGTCGTCGGGACGGGATGGGAGACCTCCGGGGTTTGACCGGCCCCCTCCCAACAACACCCCCTTGCAAGATTTTTGTGGCCTCATAGCGCTCCACCAGATCAACCATTTCAAGGGCATTAGTGGGGGATACCTGGCCGATCCAGTGCTGAAGGGGGTAAGGCAGGGCCCTCCAGAACATGTCGGCCAGCAGACGGTCCAGCATAGCAGCCGGACTTAGAACATCAGGCACTTTTGCAACCTGTGCAGCAACTCATAGTACTGCGGCCTGGCAGGTTCAGCCGTTTTAAAGTCCCACTGGTGGACCCGCTGAGCCCGGACCAACACGTTTACTCCCAGTCTGGCCAGGATCTCCCCCTTCACCGTGGGGTAATCAGCAGCCTGGTCATCTGCTAGGTCAAAAAAAAAACTGCTGGGGTCCGGACGCCAGGAACGGAGCGACCACCTCGGCCCACTGGTCACGGGGTAACTTCTCCCTCACGGCCACCTTCTCAAAGACCGCCAGATACGTCTCAACGTCGTCCGAGGGGGTCATCTTTGGGATCGCCGCACGGACCACTTTCCGGGCATCATGGACGTGGTGGGACGCTCCTGCAGCTTGTAAAGCCATCACGTGCTGTAACAGTAGCTGGTTGGTCTCCCGCTGCTGCACGTTAGCCTCTATGAGAGCCTTCACAGCAGCCTCCATGTTGCCAGAAATTCCTGCTTGCAACTTTGCTGGCTTAATATATTCCATGCACTTGTGCTTAGCAAAAAAAAACTTTGGCGTTCACGCCAGCCTCACTGCGCATGCCCGCATCCGACACCAAATGTGGGGAGTCGCTCTGGTAGACAGCGGTGCGGGTGCAGTATAGAGGCAAAAGGGAGTCCAGAAGGTGCAGCAAACAGTGTTTTATTCACACTTGCATCAAAAATAAACAGCGAACAGTCACTTGGTGTTAAATCACACACATCAGAAAACGTGAGGTAAAACAAAATGTCCAAACACAGGTTCTAATCACCTGGGAGGTTTTAGGTGCGGGTTCGCACCTGGCTGTCGGCCCAGCCGCAAGATAATCCAGCTCAGGCTTCCAGGCCGTCTGCACTCCTCCTTGCTGGGCTCCTGCTTCCAGCCCAGAGAGCTCCACAGCACCATCTGCAGCTCCAGGACAATCACACTCTCCCAGCTGCTGAGGCGGCTGCCTTTTAAAGGCCCGGCAAAAGTCCGGCCTGGACCGTGGGGAGTAGGCACCCACCCAACTCTTTGCCTACTCCCAGTAAGAGCCGGCCCGGATTGGCTTTGCAGCCAAACTAACTAACAATGTCAAGCAGCACTAGCTGCTGCTGACACATAAAACCTGGCTCTCACCTCACCGAGGCCAGGAACCTCGGTGACACGTATCGTCCGTCCATGACGGCACCTTGCGCCCTCTTACACTACCTATTCGTCAACTTCGCTAATTCTAGCAATCAAATAGGAGGGTTGACTATAGAGACAGCTGTGTTAAATTCGCTATGCGATTTTTTTTTTTTTAATAGAATAATTATATTACTTGATATAATTATTATAATTATTCTATTTATTAAAAAAAAATTATATAATCGCATAGCGAATTAAACACAGTTGTCTCTAATATAGTCAACCTTCCTATTTGATTGCTAGAATTAGCGAAGTTGACGAATAGGTTGCTAAAACGAAGATGTAGAATACTTCGCTATCTTCGTTTTGAGAAATATGACGAATACATTGGTCATATTCGTCATCTTCGCTATAATTCTAGATATGAAACCAATAGGAAAGTAACCTTAAGTTAAAATCGCAATATGCGATTATCTAAATCGCATATTAATCGCGATAACTAGAATAATGACAAATATTCAATTCCGACGAATATGAAACGAATATTCTTTCGAATATTCGCGAATTTCGTCGAAATCTAATATGGCACCTGCCGCTCATCACTAATTTCTCTGTCTCCAGTATGTTACAGCAAGCCAATACAGTGTGTATTGTAAAATTTAATTATCTATTGCCTAGTGTAGTGCCGAAAAATTATATTTCTCTGTATCCAGTACATTATAGCAAGCAAATACAGTGTGTATTGTAAAAATTTCATTATCTGTGGCCTAGTGTAGTGCCGAAAATTTATATTTCTCTGTCTCTAGTACATTACAGCAAGCCAGTAGAGTGTGTATTGTAAATATTTCATTATCTGTGGCCTAGTGTAAAGCCAAAAATTTGCATTTCTCGGTATCCAGTACATTACAGCAAGCCAATACAGTGTGTATTGTAAAAATTTAATTATCTGTTTCCTACTATAGTGCCTAAAATTTGTATTTCTCTGTCTCCAGTACATTACAGCAAGCCAATACAGTGTGTATTGTAAAAAATTCATTATCTGTGATCTAGTGTAGTGGCGAAAAATTGTATTTCTCTGTTTCCAGTACATTAAAGCAAGCCGATACAGCGAGTATTGTAAAATTTCATTATCTGTTGCCTAGTGTAGTGCCGAAAAATTATATTTCTCTGTATCCAGTACATTACAGCAAGCCAATACAGTGTGTACTGTAAACATTTCATTATCTGTGGCCTAGTGTGGTGCCGAAAATGTGTATTTCTCTGTCTCCAGTACATTACAGCAAGCCAATACAGTGTGTATTGTAAAAATTTCATTATCTGTGGCCTACTGTATGTGCCGAAAAGGAGTATTTCTCTGTCTCCAGTACATTACAGCAAGTCGATACACTGTGTATTTTAAAAATTTCATTATCTGTGGCCTAGTGTAGACCTGAAAATTTGTATTTCTCTGTCTCCAGTACATTACAGCAAGAAAGTACAGTGTGTATTGTAAAATTTCATTACCTGTTGCCTAGTGTAGTGCCGAAAAATTATATTTCTCTGTATCCAGTACATTACAGCAAGCCAATATAGTGTGTATTGTAAAGATTTCATTATCTGTGGCCTACTGTAGTGCTGAAAATTTGTATTTTTCTGTCTCCAGTACATTAAAGCAAGCCAGTACATTGTGTATTATAGAAATGTCATTATCTGTGACCTACTATAGTGCAGAAAATTTGTATTTCTCTGTCTCTAGTACATTACCGCAAGCCAATACAGTGTGTATTTTAAAAATTACAAAATCTCTGGGCTAGTGTAGTGCCAAAAATGTATATTTATTTGTCTCCAGTACATCACAGCAAGCCAATACAGTGTGTGTTGTAAAGATTTCATTATCTGTGCCCTACTGTAGTGCCAAAAATTTGTATTTTTCTGTCTCCGGTACATTAAAGCAAGCCAATACATTGTGTATTATAAAAATTTCATTATGTTTTGCCTAGTGTAGTGCCGAAAATTTGTATTTTTCTGTCTGCAGCACATTATAGCAAGACAATACATTGTGTATTGTAAAAATTTCTTTATTTCTGTCCTTCTGTAGTGCTGAAAATCTGTATTTATCTGTCTCCAGTACATTCCAGAAAGCCAATACAGTGTGTATTGTAAAAATTTCATTATTTGTGGCCTACTGTATTGCAGAAAATTTGTATTTCTCTGTCTCCAGTGCATTCCAGCAAGCTAATACAGAGTGTATTGTAAAAATTACATTATCTCTGGGCTAGTGTAGTGCCAAAAATCTCTATTTCTCTGTATCCAGTACATTACAGCAAGCCAAAACAGTGTGTATTGTAAAAAATACATTATCTCTGGGCTAGAGTAGTGCCAAAAATCTTAGTTTTTTTATTTATCCAGTACCTTCCTGGAAGCCAATACAGTGTTTCCTGTAAAAATTACATTATCTCTGGGCTAGTGTACTGCCGAAAATCTTGATTTTTTTAGTATTCAGTACATTATAGCAAGCCAATACAGTGTGTATTGTAAAAATTACATAATCTCTGGGCTAGTGTAGTGCCCAAACTTTGTATTTCTCTGTATCCAGTACATTATAGCAAGCCAATACAGTGTGTATTGTAAACATTTCATTATTTGTGGCGTACTGCAGTACCGAAAATTTGTATTTCTCTGTCTCCAGTACATTACAGCAAGACAATACAGTGTGTATTGTGAAAATTTCATTATCTGTGACCTTCTTTAGTGCTGAAAATTTTTATTTCTCTGTCTCCAGTGCATTAAAATAAGCCAATATAGTGTGTATTGTAAAAATTACATTATCTCTGGGCTAGTGTAGTTCTGAAAGTATTTTTTTTCTGTATTCAGTACATTTTTGCAAGCCAATACAGTGTGAATTGTAAAAATGTCATTATCTGTGGCCAACTGTAGTGCAGAAAATTTGTATTTCTCTGTCTCCAGTACATTACAGCAAGCGAGTAGAGTGTGTACTGTAAAAATTTCATTATCTCTGGGCTAGTGTATTGCCCAGAGATAAAAAAAAAAAAATTGACATTACACACTGTATTGGCTTGCTGTAATATACAGGAGACAGAAAAATACTAATTTTCAGGACTACACTTGGCCAAAGATAATGAAACTTTTATATTACACACTGTATTGGCTTGCTGTAATGTAGTGGAGACAGAGAATTACCGTACACATTTTTCGGTACTACAGTAGGCCATAGATAATGATATTTTTACAATACACACTGTACTTGCTTGCTGTAATGTACTGAAGACAGAGAAATACAAATTTTCGGCACTTCACGAGGCCACAGATAATGAAATGTTTGCAATACACGCTGTACTTGCTTGCTGTAATGTACTGGAGACAGAGAAATACAAATTTTCTGCATTACACTAGATCACATTTATTGAAATTTTTACAATAAAGACTGTATTGGCTTGCTGTAATGTACAGGAGACAGAGAAATACAGATTTTCGGCACTATACTAGGCCACAGATAATGAGATTTTTACAATACACACTGTAACGGCTTGCTGTAATGTACTGGATACAAAGAAATACAAATTTTCGGCACTACACTAGGCCACAGATAATTAAATATTTACAATACACACTGTATTGGCTTGCTATAATGTATTAGATACAAAAATTAAAAATGTTTAACTAATTTTCGGCACTACACTTGGCCAAAGATAATGACATTTTTACATTACATACTGTACTGGCTTGCTGTAATGAAGTGGAGACAGAGAAATACACATTTCTCGGTACTACAGTAGGTCACAGGTAATGACATTATTACAATACACACTGTATTGCCTTGCTGTGATGTACTGGAGACAGAGAAATACAAATTTTCGGCACTACAGAAGACCACAGTTATTTACATTTTTATAATACAGACTGTATTGGCTTGCTGTAATGTACTGGAGATAGAGAAATACAAATTTTTGGCAGTACACTAGCCAGAGATTATGTAATTTTTTCAATAGACACTGTATTGGCTTCCAGCAAGGTACTGTATACAGAAAAACAAAGATTTTCGTCACTACAGTAGGCAATAGATAATGAAATTTTTACAATACACACTGTATTAGCTTGCTGTAATGTACTGGAGACAGAGAAATGCACATAAAGATATCTCCCTGCTATAGTCTGCCTTCAAGAAACACATATGGATAAAGAAAGTCTAAAGTGGCTAGAAAAAAAATGGATAGGAGCAAGCATTTTGTATATACGAGTCTACGACAAATTCAAGGGTAGTCTAGATAATGATTCATAAGAGGGATGAGCGAACTCGAACTGGATAGTTCGGGTTCGTACCGAGTTTTGGGGTGTTAGGGACCCGGACCCGAACATTTTCAAAAAAGTTCGGCTTCGGGTCTGTTGTTCAGAGATTTCTTACCGCTTTCTGAAGGGCTGCACAGCAGCCAATCAGCTAGCGTTTTATTTCTTGCCCTAAGAAGCCATCACAGCCAAGCCTACTAATGGCATGGCTGTGATTGGCCAAGTGCAGCATGTGACCCAGCCTCTCTTTAAGCTGGAGTCACGTAGCGCCGCACGTCACACTGCTCTGATTAGTGTAGGGAGAGGACGAAGCTTCTGTCAGGGCAAGATTAGGCAGGGTAAAGTCAGCAACAGCACCTAATGAACGGATCGATCTACAGCTGTGAATGATTGAACTTATGCTAGTTACTTGCTCACTGGTTTTTAGGCTGCACAGAGCGTTTTTCTGTCACTTATTTTCTGGGTTGATCGGCGGCCATTTTTTGACTTGTGGTGCACCAGAACAAGCTGCCACCAAGTCCATCAATCCATCAATACTAGTTTTTTTTTTGCTATATCCTACATCAGGGGCTTGGCTGTGCTAATTGTCACCCCTAGAAACTCAGGATAGCAATTTCTATATTTTATTAAGGGGTTAAATACAATTGCCCAAATACCAATCCCCTAAATCTGGTGTTTCAGCTTTGGCTAGACAAGTATAATACTGTCTACTGTCTGGCAAAGGATAGATTATTTTCTGTGGTGAAATTCAATTGCCAAAATAGCAATACCCTGAATCTGGTGTCCCAGCTGTTGCAGGCAAAGTTTCATAGTGTCCGCCAAAACATATATTTTGTTCTGGGGTGAAATTAATCTGCCAAAATAGCAATAACCTGAATCTGGTGTCCCAGCTGTTGCAGGCCAGGTTTCATAGTGTCCGCCAAAACATATATTTTGTTCTGGGGTGAAATTAATCTGCCAAAATAGCAATACCCTGAATCTGGTGTCCCAGCTGTTGCAGGCCAGGTTTAATAGCGTCCGCCAAAACATATATTTTGTTCTGGGGTGAAATTATTTTGCCAAAATAGCAATACCCTGAATCTGGTGTCCCAGCTGTTGCAGGCCAGGTTTCATAGTGTCCGCCAAAACATATATTTTGTTCTGGGATGAAATTAATTTGCCAAAATAGCAATACCCTGAATCTGGTGTCCCAGCTGTTGCAGGCCAGGTTTCATAGTGTTCGCCAAAACATATATTTTGTTCTGGGGTGAAATTAATCTGCCAAAATAATAATACCCTGAATCTGGTGTCCCAGCTGTTGCAGGCCAGGTTTCAAAGTGTCCGCCAAAACATATATTTTGTTCTAGTGTGAAATTAATCTGCCAAAATAGCAATACCCTGAATCTGGTGTGCCAGCTGTTGCAGACCAGGTTTCATAGTGTCCGCCAAAACATATATTTTGTTCTGGGGTGAAATTAATTTGCCAAAATAGCAATACCCTGAATCTGGTGTCCCAGCTGTTGCAGGCCAGGTTTCATAGTGTCCGCCAAAACATATATTTTGTTCTGGGGTGAAATTAATCTGCCAAAATAGCAATACCCTGAATCTGGTGTCACAGCTGTTGCAGGCCAGGTTTCAAAGTGTCCGCCAAAACATATATTTTGTTCTGGGGTAATATTAATTTGCCAAAATAGCAATACCCTGAATCTGGTGTCCCAGCTGTTGCAGGCAAGGTTTCATAGTGTCCGCCAAAACATATATTTTGTTCTAGTGTGAAATTAATCTGCCAAAATAGCAATACCCTGAATCTGGTGTCCAAGCTGTTGCAGGCCAGGTTTCATATTGTCCGTCAAAACATATATTTTGTTCTGGAGTGTAATTCACTTGCCAAAATAGCAATACCCTGAATCTGGTTTCCCAGCTGTTGCAGGCCATGTTTCATAGTGTCCGCCAAATCATATATTTTGTTCTGGGGTGAAATTAGTTTGCCAAAATAGCTATACCCTGAATCTGGTGTCCCAGCTGTTGCAGGCCAGGTTTCATAGTGTCCGCCAAAACATATATTTTGTTCTGGGGTGTAATTCACTTGCCAAAATAGCTATGCCCTGAATCTGGTGTCCCAGCTGTTGCAGGCCAGGTTTCATAGTGTCCGCCAAAACATATATTTTGTTCTGGGGTGAAATTAATTTGCCAAAATAGCAATACCCTGAATCTGGTGTCCCAGCTGTTGTAGGCCAGGTTTCGTAGTGTCCGCCAAAACATATATTTTGTTCTGGGGTGAAATTAATCTGCCAAAATAGCAATACCTTGAATCTGGTTTCCCAGCCGTTGCAGGCCAGGTTTCATAGTGTCCGCCAAAACATATATTTTGTTCTAGGGTGTAATTCACTTGCCAAAATAGCAATACCCTGAATCTGGTGTCCCAGCTGTTGCAGGCCAAGTGTAAATCTGGCCTAAATACTAGCTCTAAAAGAGATATTCCCCTAAATCAGTGGTTACTGCTGTGCCTGGATTAGTGTAATACGCTACATAAACAATTAGGCAGAGAGTGTTAGGTGCATGTAAAAAAAAGGCCTGAATTTGAAATCAATACATTGGGCCAAATATTTTTTTCTTATTGTGGTGCTTGGTGAACGGTAACAATGAGGAAAACATCTAGTAATGGACGCGGACCCGTCCTAGTGAACCAACTACCTCAGGTTCCAGTACCCGCCAAAATTTACAGCGATATTTGGTGGGGCCCAATGCCGTTCTAAGGATGGTACGGCCTGAGCAGGTACAGGCGCTAGTCAATTGGGTGGCCGACAGTGGATCAAGCTTATTCACAACGTTTTCTCCCACCCAGTCTTCTGCTGAAAGTGCACAGGTGGCACCTGACCTGAAAACCAAGCCCATCAGTCTGTCACATCACCCTCATGCATATCAGGGAAACTGTCAGAGCCTCAAGTTATGCAGCAGTCTCTTATTCCCAAGGGAATCCAACTAGCCCTTCCCCAGTGGTGGAAGACATAGAATGCACTGATGCACAACCACTGATGTTTCCTGATGATGAGGAAATTTGAATACCACCTCATCAGAGTCCGCACGTCTCTGATGATGACGAAACACAGGTGCCAACTGCTGCGTCTTTCTGCAGTGTGCAGACCGAACAGGAGGTCAGGGAGGAAGACTGTGTGGAAGACGATGCAGGGGACGATGAGGTCCTAGACCCCACATGGAATGAAGGTCGTGCCACTGACTTTCATAGTTTAGAGGAAGAGGCAGTGGTGAGACCGAGCCAACAGCGTAGCAAAAGAGGGAGCAGGGGGCAAAAGCAGACCAGCCGTCGCCAAGAGAGTTTGCCTGCTACTGGCCACCGCCATCAGGGACCAAGCACCCCAAAGGCAGCTTCAAGGAGTTCCCTGGCATGGCACTTCTTTAAACAATGTGCTTACGACAAGACCCGACTGGTTTGCACACTGTGCCATCAGATCCTGAAGCGAGGCATTAACGTTCTGAACTTCGCACAACCTGCATGACCAGGCATCTACATGCAAATCATGAACTGCAGTGGAGTAAACACCTTAAAAGCAAGGAACTCACTCTGGCTCCCCCTGCTTCCTCTTCTGCTGCTGCCTCGGCCTCTTCCTCCGCCTCGGGAGGAACGTTGGCACCTGCCGCCCACCAAACAGAGTATGTGCCACCGACACCACAACCTGCGTCACCAAGCATCTCCACCATGTCACACTGCAGCGTTCAGCTCTCCATCTCACAAACCTTGGAGAGAAAGCGTAAATTCCCACCTAGCCACCCTCGAGCTCTGGGCCTGAATGCCAGCATTTCTAAACTACTGGCCTTTGAAATGCTGTCATTCAGGCTGGTGGACACAGACAGCTTCAAACAGCTGATGTCCATGGCTGTCCCACAGTATGTTGTTCCCAGCCGCCACTACTTCTCCAAGACAGCCGTGCCTTCCCTGCACAACCAAGTATCCGATAAAATCAAGTTTGCACTGCGCAACGCCAGGTCCACCTAACCACAGATAAGTGGACCAGTAAGCACAGCCAGGGCCGCTATATCTCCCTAACTGCACACTGGGTAAATGTAGTGGCGGCTGGGCCACAGGCGGAGAGTTCCTTGGCACACGTCCTTCCGTCGCCAAGGATCGCAGGCATCAATCTTTGCCTCCTGTAGCCTCCTCCTCCTACTCGGCTTCCTCCTCCTCTGCTTCCACCAGCTCATCCAGTCAGCCACACACCTTCACCACCAACTTCAGCACAGCCCAGGGTAAACGTCAGCAGGCCATTCTGAAACTCATATGTTTGGGGGACAGGCCCCACACAGCACAGGAGTTGTGGCGGGGTATTGAACAACAGAACAGACCGACTAGTGGTTGCTGCCGGGGGGCCTCAAGCCCGGCCTGGTGGTGTGCGATAATGGGCGAAATCTCGTAGCAGCTCTGGGACTAGCCGGTTTGACGCACATCCCTTGCCTGGCGAATGTGCTGAATTTGGTGGTGCAGAAGTTCATTCACAACTACCCCGACATGTCAGAGCTGCTGCATAAAGTGAGGGCCGTCTGTGCGTGCTTCAGGCGTTCACATTCTGCCGCTGCTAGCCTGTCTGCGCTACAGCGGAACTTCGGCCTTCCCGCTCACCGCCTCATATGCGACGTGCCCACCAGGTGGAACTCCACCTTGCACGTGCTGGAGAGACTGTGCGAGCAGCAGCAGGCCATAGTGGAGTTTCAGCTGCAGCACGCATGCGTCAGTAGCACTGCGGAACAGCACCACTTCACCACCAATGATTGGGCCTCCATGCGAGACCTGTGTGCCCTGTTGCGCTGTTTCGAGTTCTCTACCAACATGGCCAGTGGCGATGACACCGTTATCAGCGTTACAATACCACTTCTATGTCTCCTTGAGAAAACGCTTAGGGCAATGATGGAAGAGGACGGAGGTGGCCCAGGAGGAGGATGAGGGGTCATTTTTACCACTTTCAAGCCAGTCTGGCTCAGAGGGAGGTTTTTTGCAACAGCAGAGGCCAGGTACAAATGTGGCCAGCCAGGGCCCACTACTGGAGGACGAGGAGGATGAGGAGGAGGTGGAGGAGGATGAGGATGAAGCAGGTTCACAGCGGGGTGGCACCCGACACAGCTCAGGCCCATCACTGGTGAGTGGCTGGGGGGATACGGAGGACGATGACGATACGCCTCCCACAGAGGACAGCTTGTCCTTACCTCTGGGGAGCCTGGCACACATGAGCGACTACATGCTGCAGTGCCTGCGCAACGACAGCAGCGTTGTCCACATTTTAACGTGTGCGGACTACTAAGTTGCCACCCTGCTGGATCCCCGGTACAAAGACAATGTGCCCACCTTACTTCCTGCACTGGAGCATGATAGGAAGATGCGCGAGTGCAAGCGCACGCTGATAGAGGCGCTCCTGAGAGCATTCCCAAATGTCACAGGGGAACAGGTGGAAGCCCAAGGCAAAGGCAGAGGAGGAGCAAGAGGTTGAACAGTACGTCTGCACACACCTCCACGTACTGACTGATGGTTCGGCCCTATTCAACTTCTGGGTCTCCAAATTGTCCACGTGGTCAGAGTTAGCATTTTATGCCTTGGAGGTGCTGGCCTGCCCGGCGGCCAGCGTTTTGTCTGAACGTGTATTCAGCACGGCAGGGGGCGTTATTACTGACGAACGCAGCCGCCTGTCCACAGCCAACGTGGACAAGCTGACGTGCATAAAAATTAACCAGGCGTGGATCCCACAGGGCCTGTCCCTCCCTTGTGCAGAATAGACATTTATAACTGCCTCCCCCTCAACCATGTATTCTTGTACTCTGGGGCACTTCTTTATTGAATCCTCATTTTTTTAACTTTACCATGATCTTGCGGTGCAACCCAAAGTTGAATGAACCTCTCCTCTGTCTGGGTGGTGGGGCCGAAATAACTGAAAGTGGCCTTCTCCGGTGGTGGGTGATATGACGCATGATTCCTTGCTGTTGGACCTCTCTCCTCTGTCTGGGTGCTGGGCCGGAATAACTGAGAGTGGCCTTCTCCGGTGGTGGTTGATATGACGCAAGATTCCTTGCTGTGGGACCTCTCTCCTCTGTCTGGGTGCTGGGCCGAAATAACTGAGAGTGGCCTTCTCCAGTGGTGGTTGATATGACGCATGATTCCTTGCTGTGAGACCTCTCTCCTCTGTCTGGGTGCTGGGGCCAAAATAACTTAGAGTGGCCTTCTCCAGTTGTGGTTGATATGACGCATGATTCCTTGCTGTGGGACTTCTCTCCTCTGTCTGGGTGCCGGGCCGAAATAACTGAGAGTGGCCTTCTCCGGTGGTGGTTGATATGACGCATGATTCCTTGCTGTGGGACCTCTCTCCTCTATCTAGGTGGTGGGGCCGAAATAACTGAGAGTGGCCTTCTCCGGTGGTGGTTGATATGACGCATGACTCCTTGCTGTGGGACCTCTCTCCTCTGTCTGGGTGCTGGGCCGAAATAACTGAGAGTGGCCTTCTCCGGTGGTGGTTGATATGACGCATGATTCCTTGCTGTGGGACCTCTCTCTTCTGTCTGGGTGCTGGGCAGAAATAACTGAGAGTGGTCTTCTCCGGTGGTTGTTGATATGACGCATGATTCCTTGCTGTGAGACCTCTCTCCTCTGTCTGGGTGCTGGGGCCGAAATAACTGAGTGGCCTTCTCCAGTGGTGGGTGATATGACGCATGATTCCTTGATGTGGGACCTGTATCCTCTGTCTGGGTGCTGGGCTGAAATAACTGAGAGTGGCCTTTTCCAGTGGTGGGTGATATGACGCATGATTCCTTGCTGTGGGACCTCTCTCCTCTGTATGGGTGCTGGGGCCAAAAGAACTGAAAGTGTCCTTCTCCAGTGTTGAGTGATATGACGCATGATTCCTTGCAGTGGGACCTCTCTCCAATTGATATTGGTTAAATTTTATTTATTTTATTTTAATTCATTTCCCTATCCACATTTGTTTGCAGGGGATTTACCTACATTTTGCTGCCTTTGGCAGCCCTCTAGCCCGTTCCTGGACTATTTTACAGCCTTTTTAGTGCCTAAAAGTTAGGGTCCCCATTGACTTCAATGGGGTTCGGGTTCGGGATAAAGTTCGGGTAGAGTTTGGATCTCGAACCCAAACATTTTCGGGAAGTTCGGCTGAACTTCCCGAACCCGAACTTCCAGGTGTTCGCTCATCTCTAGTCGTAAACTACTGTATGGCCACTCGGCAGGGCTTAGAGTGAAAGGAGCGCCATGTGGTTTTTGGAGGGCAGATTTTGCTGCACTGGTCTATCTAAACCATGTCCTATTTGAAGCCCCCCTGATGCCACACCAAAGTAGAAACTCCCTACAAGTGACCCCATTTTGGAAACTATGGGATAAGGAGGCTGTTTTGTTGTGACTATTTTTAGGGTACATATGATTTTTGGTTGCTCTATATTACATTTTTGTGACACAAGGTTACCAAAATAGAATTCTGAAATTTCATCTCCAGTTGCCATAAACTCTTGAGGAACACCTAAAGGGTTAACAAAGTTTGTAAAATAAGTTTTGAATACCTTGAAGGGTGTAGTTTATTAAAGGGGGTCACTTTTAAGCAGTTTCTACTCTAGGGGTGCATCAGGTGTTCTTCAAATGGGACATTGTGTAAAAAAGGCCATCAAAATCTGCCTTCCTGGAACCATATGGTGATCCTTTCCCTCTGTGCCCTGTCGTGTGCCCGTACAGCAGTTTACCACCACATATGGGGTGTTTCTGTAAACTTCAGAATCAGGGCAATAAATTTTAAGTTTTATTTGGCTGTTAACCCTTGCTTTGTTACTGGAAAAAATGGATTAAAATAGAAAATTTGCCAAAAAATAGCTGTTTTGGCACTGTTTTTATTTTAGTTTTTTGGACCGTGTTAATCTGAGGGGTTAGGTCATGGGGTATTTTTATAAAGCAGATTATTATGGACGCGGCAATACCTAATTTGTCTACTCTTTTTAATTTCTTTTTAGGTTTAACACTATATTATCCTATTTGAAACAAACGAAAAAAAATAACTATCTACACAGTCTGAGTCATTTTTTTTAAAAAGTTTTTACCCAATTGTCTTAGGTAGGGGCTCATTTTTTGCGGGATGAGAGGATGGTCTTATTGGCACTATTTTGGGGGGCATATGACTTTTTGATCGCTTGCTATTACTATTTTTGTGGTGTAAGGTAACAAAAAAATTCATTTTTTTTGCATGTTTTTTTTTTTTACTGTTTTAATCTAAGGGGTTAGGTCATGGGGTATTTTTATAGAGCATATTATTACGGACACAGCGATACATAATTTGTCTAATTTTTTTAATCATTTTAGTTTTTCAAACTATCATTTGTGGGAAAAAAAATTGTTGGGGGTGTCTTAAGTCTGGAAACCATAGTTTTTATACGATTCTCAGTGGCTAAATGGAAAAAGGGACAATAAATGTAGTACTCCATGGAAGTGTGGTACTTCCTGAAGCAACCAATAACGCAGAGGCCCGGATGATCGGGGCACGTGTCACACTGAGTGGTGGTGTCCTTCCGTATCCCCCTCCTGTGACACACTCTGCACCTTTTTTGGGTCCGTCCCTTCTTTCCAGTATGGATGACCACACCTGGAAAGTGTTGGCCAGGAATGATTCGGGCGCCTCCAATTCCCGAGGTACTCCGGCCGGCTCTTTCCTGGTCAGAAAAGATCAGGGCTTTGAAGACTGCCTCATAGAACTGCAGGAATTTCCATGTGTTGCCAGGGCACTGGAACAGTACAAAAGAGTTGTACATGGCAACCTGCACCAATTAGACTGCAACTTTTTTGTACCATGTCCGGGTTTTGTGCATGGCGTTATATGGCTTGAGGACTTGATCAGAGAGATCAACTCCTCCAATATACCAATTGTAGTCAACGATACAATCGGGCTTGAGGACCGTTGCCACGGTACCTCGCAGAGGGACAGGGAAGATGCCGTCACCGTGAATTGTGGTCAGTACAAGGAAATCCCTCTTGTGCTTATATCTGGCCAGCAACAGGTTTCCACTGGTAAGGGCAAGGGTCTCACCCCTGGGGATAGGTACCTGGAGGGGGAGGGAGGCCACGTTGATTTTTCCACACAGTCCCACAAGCGGACGTGGATATGGCGGCGAGGGACTAGAATAAGGGGATACTAGTAAGAAAGTTATCCACGTACAGGTGGTAACCCGTATCTAGCAGTGGGTGCATAAGGTTCCACACAAGTATTCCGCTAACACCCAGAGTGGGGGGACATTCTGGGGGTTCAATACGGGAATCTCGCCCCTAGTACACACAAAACTTGTAAGTGTACGAGTGTACTTTGTACCTTGCCCGCTTTGAGGAAACATACTGGCGGAAAATGAGTCTCCCCTTGAAAGCAATGAGAGTCTCATCAACCGCGACCTCCCTTCCAGGTACATAGGCCTCCAAAAATTTGGCCCGGAAGTGATCGATGACCAGCCTGATTTTGTACAGGCGGTCATAGGCAGGATCACCTTGGGGGGGATATTCTGCATTATCTGCATAATGCAGGCATTTCCGCATGGCCTCAAAACGTGAGCATGTCATTGCTGTACTGTAAAGTGGGGTCTAGTAGAGGACGTCCCTACTCCAGTACAGCCTGGCACTAGGTTTTTTGACTAGGCCCATGTGCAGCACGAGGCCCCAAAACATCCTCATCTCGGCTACACTGACCGGCATCCAGCCACCGGACCTAGCCAAAAAAGAGCCCGGGTGTTGAGCAATGAACTGTTGGGCGTACAGATTCATTTTTTCTGCCATCAGATTCACAAAGGGGTCACTGAAAAAAAGTCTAAAATAGTCGTATTCAGTGAAGCCCATTGTGGCAATCTAGATACCTGGTTGACCAACAAAATCAGGAATCGCGGGCTTAAAGTTCTCTGGGGTACACCGTCCAAGTTCAAGCGGGGGGGGGGGGGGGTTGGGGGGGACAGGACCCCCCTAGACATTGTGACACCTATGCTGTTACACAGTTAAAATTTACATTAATGTAGTTGGGAATTTATATAGTTTATTCTTTTGAACCATTTCCTATGGATATTTCTATAGTTAGTTATATGCTTTTTTTAGTAATGCACTTGTTTTTCATGTTTGTTTCCCTGAGATCTATGACTCATTTCCCCTACAATGCTCCACCCTTCTTCTGGAGTACAGCACTTCCTGTGTCATGGATGCAGCTAACTGGCCACATGTAACAGGTACACATGTATTCTTAATGGTACGCTAAAGAAAGTATCATCTTTTAACCGCATAATACTGAGATCCACTCATTCTGCTGTATCCTGTTAACTGATGTACAGAATAAAGCAACTTTGTGGATAAACACGATATTGGTGAGTTCAACTATCTGATGAGGATTGTCCACAGTGATTATATCTGCTTATATAGGCCAAGCATAGAGGTCTTACAAGGGATAGATCGCTATCACAACAACTGGAGTCAGAATAACACCATTCCAAATCTCATACGTCATCACACTTTCCGGGCACGGTGAAGCCATACATCACCCCAGCAAGATTTCGCTCGGTTTCTTCAGTCAAAATGGCTGCAACGGCCTGTTTGCACGCAAATGGATGAGGGGAGTATGTATTTTTATCACCATTTCAGGAAAAATTGATTTGTTACCACGAAGCACAAGGAAATATGGCTTTGCAGCAAATCAAACTTTTCACCATCTATGACTACAAAATGCTTAGTATGATATGTAAGCATTATAGACAATGCATAAACGAATTGAGTTTACTGTAGATGTCAAGTGTTTCTTTCTCAGGAATATTATTGGTTAAACAATTTTTCTTGATGCTAAGCCAAAAGTTACAGTAGATTAAATGTTGATGGGGTTTTCAAAACACGTTACAGATATCCCAGATATTTTGCCCAAAACTGTCAACATTTGCAATACTGAACAAATCCAATAATAATATTGTAAATGTAATATTGTTAGGATCGTAAAATCACATTGCATTATATATAATGAACAGTATAATGCAGGACTATGATCATTAAACAAATTTATTTCTAAAAACAAATATTGCAGCAGAGACCTCATGTCTACCATGCTGCACAGTGTGTATGATTTACCTAATGGTTATCAAAGCAAGGGCATTGTATCTATAGCTCCCATAATTATGGTGAGGGCCTTGCTGTGAAGCTCCCGTTCATTGTAACAGAGCTAATACAGTATGGCTTTTGTACTGAATGCAGGGGCCTTGAAGATGGAGCCTGGAGTTGGTCTAGATTTTTATTCTTTAGGCACAGCATATAGTAGAACGTTTGTTTGTTACTTATGCTGTCATTCTGCAAACCATTGTCATATTTATATGAGATTGGTAGCGCAGCAGGCAGGGGCATAATGAGGAGGTAGGAGACAGGCGGGCATGTGTCCCAGGCGCAGAGGGTTGATGGTGCGCCTGAGCAGTTGATTTACATTGTGAAGCTGGAAGCTGTTCGCTCCTTGCTTTTCCGTTCAGCTGAGCTGCAAAGCTCTGCAGCAGTCCACATATAGCAATGCTGAGCTACGTAAGAAGAAGCTTGCAGGCCTAGGAATCAGCCTCCTTCTAAACAGCCCAGCAGTGCAATGTGTGTGTAACTGCATAATGGCTCTTTCATTTATCAAGTGTGAAACCGATGTCTGGCTAGCAAGTCTAGATGTTGAGGCATTCTACAGCTCGATACCACACGAAAGCGGGTGTCGGGCTGTGGAGGTGCTCCTCAGACAAAGGGGCGATCAGCACCAACGTCACAATATGTTGCTGATAGATCTCCTAAGATTTGTGCTCACGCACAATATATTCACCTTTGACGGACGTATCTTCCACCAGTTCAGGGGGGTTGCCATGGGCAGCCCCTGTGCTCCAACCTTTGCAAATCTCTACCTGGGCTGGTGGGAGAAGGAAGTCGTTTTCGGGGATCCGATGGAACATCATCTCCCTTCCATACAACTGTGGATTCGTTTTATCGACGATATCCTGTTGTTATGGAAGGGCACTAAGGAGTTATTTGCTGACTTTGTGGCAGAACTGAATGTGAATGAGCTTGGTCTTTATTTTACATCTGAAATAGACGCAGCTCAAATCACATTCCTGGACCTGACAATTTCCATGGGAGCTGATAGAAAACTAAACACTGAATTATTTCGGAAAAAAACTGCTACGAATAGCTTGCTCCATTGGGAGAGCGGGCATCCCCTGGCCCTCAAAAAAGGTATTCCAAAAGGGCAGTACCTAAGGGCCAGGAGGAATTGCTCCACAATTGGGTCCTTCAAAGCAGCTGCCTCCGAATTAAGGACACGATTTCAAAACAGGGGGTACCCAGAGAAACCCTTGAGAGATGCGTACCATCACGCTCTGAATAAGAATCGTACCCCACTGTTGGTCCCTAAGCGAAAATCGTTGGTGGATGGGATACCACGCATCATTGCTACCTTTGACAAAGCCCATCAACAAGTACGTCAGGTTCTTGCCAACCATTGGCCAGTCTTGCAATCGGACCTAGACATAGGCCTGACGCTACCCCCTAATCCAGCAATCACATATCGCCGGAATGCCAACCTAAGCTTCTATGAACGCCCTATGCTGGATACATGGCTTAGAACATCAGCAAGGGGTACATTCCCATGTGGATCGTGTATCATATGCGAACATATTCAAAGGGGACAATTCTTTACTAGTTCCACGACAGGCGAGCGATTCCGGATAAATTCCTTTATCAGATGCACCTCTACCTGTGTTATCTACCTGCTCATGTGCTGCTGTGGGATGCAGTACGTGGGCAAGACTAAACGTGAGTTAAGAAGAAGGATAGGGGAACATCTATTAGATGTGAGAAACAACCACGACACACCAGTCGCACGACATATTAATTCATGTCATGGCGGAGACACTACTGCATTAAAAGTACAGGGCATCCATATGATGCAACGGTCAATACGTGGAGGTAATATCGATATACCCCTGCTGCAAAAAGAGGCAAACTGGACTTTTAAACTCCAGACAGTTCAACCACAGGGGCTTAATGAGACAATATCTTATGCATGCTTTCTATAGTTCTTTTATCTCAGAATGGATACACTACCTCCTAGTAACCATTGTAAGAGGGTGCAAGGTATCATAGTCGATGGCAGGTACGTGTCACCGAGGTTCCTAGCCTCGGTGAGGTGAGAGCCGGGTTTTATGTGTCTGCAGCAGCTAGTGCTGTTTGACTTTGTTACCTAGTTTGGCTGCAAAGCTAATCCGGGCCGGCTCTTACTGGGAGTAGGCAAAGAGCTGGGTGGGTGCCTACTCCCCACGGTCCAGGCCGGACTTTATCCGGGCCTTTAAAAAGGCAGCCTCCTTAGCAGCTGTGGTGTGATTGTCCTGGAGCTGCAAACAGGGCTGTGGAGTTCTCTGACTTAGAGGAAAGAGCTCAGCAAGGAGGTGTTGTTGTTCCTGGCACCCTGAAGGTGGATTCTCCTGCGGCTGGGCCGACAGCCTGGTGCGAACCTGCACCTAAACCTCCCAGGTGACTGAACCTGTGCTCCTGTTTTGTTTTGCCTCCTTGTTTCTGACATGTGTGAATTACCACCAAAAGACTGTTTGCTGTTTATTTTTGTGTCAGTGTGAATAAAACACTGTTTATTGCACATGCTGGACTCTTTGTTTTTGCCTCGGTACTGCACCCGCACCGCTGTCTACCAGAGCGACTCCCCACACCATATAGATCGCTGAAACCATACTTTATGCAGGCGCCAATTATATCCCCTCCCATACATGAACATACCATCTTAGAGTATATCTACCAGTATATCAACATGATTGAGATCTGCAGCAATTTTGCTGTAGATCTCAGTAACTGGAGATCCTTTCATGATGTATAGAGGGGGTGATTTCATTTGCCTCTGACATCATTGATACAGTGGGCTAGGTGTTTCTCTTCTTTATATGTTATAATGAATAAGGGAGATAGCACTTAGATGGGTGTTTATCATTAACCATACTCTCCAACACTCTGGGAGTTAATTTAAGCAGATCTGACAGAGTGAAGATTGCGTTTACGTCACGAATAAATAATATATGGAATAATGTAATCTCAGCTCCCTGGAATGGTTCCATATGTTCCTGGCATGAACGATCATTTTGACTGAGCTCTACTCATACATATAGATGTCCTCTTATATATTAGTGTAACCCTCAATATCACCTAATGACAGCCGGTGTGAATACAACCATCAGTTAGCCCCAATCACCTCTTGTAGTACGTACCTAAGGGACATTATATTACCGCGATGAGCGTCCCCCGTAACTGCAATGTATACCCCCCGGAGTCATAATAGTGACAATAGACGCGGACCTAATCAGGGGGCGAAGGCAGTGGCCGCGCATTCAATTCTGATAGGTCGAGCGTCAGACGGTACATCCCCTCCGGTGGGCGGGAGTTAGGTATTAAATAGCCGGCGTGCAGGCGGCCGCTCACGGCCAACACAGCGCCGGAGCTCTGGCACTAGACTGTGCGGAGCACTATAGACTAGGCAGATTAGAACAAATATCTACTTATGCTCAGTTAGCTCCTGATAAAGTGTGGGCATAAACCGCCACACAGAAACGCGTTGAGCCAGAGGGCATATACCGAGTTCATTAGGTGTGTGCCTGAGCCAATGTCTATTATATCTCAGTCAATGCTACGAATTACCCAATGGTGTATGCAAGTGCCTGAGTGAATGAGTGAGCCAGAGGGCATATACCGAGTTCATTAGGTGTGTGCCTGAGCCACTGTCTATTATATCTCAGTCAATGCTACGAATTACCCAAGTGATGCTGCTGAATGAGTACCGAAGCACATGGTTCATGTATGCTACCTGTCTATTATATCTCAGTCAATGCTACGAATTACCCAATGGTGTATGCAAGTGCCTCAATGAATGAGTCTAAGTGCGGTAATATCAAGGCAGCACGTCTGATCCGCATGTAATGTTTCACAAAACTAGACGCACCCTGACATGACAAGTGATATTTTTGGTGTGTGGTATAGTCAGATGGTTCAATAATACCCCGCTCTGACCTAACCGCACCCCACAGCCTGGTTGAGTAAACTTAACCCCAGATATTTTATTGTTGAAATATTTAATAAAGAATTATTGTTTTATTTTTAATACGTCCATACAGGCTGAGAATTTGTGCGTTTTTTTGGACGTTCAACTTAGTATCCTTATATATTGTTAATTAGACTCTTTCATTTATCACAAGATGTATTGGTACTGCCATGTACCCTATGATAGATTTTATCAGGTATACATATTAGGGAACATTTACAAAGACCAACTTTTTACGCTGATCTTTGTTCTCCCTCTGCACTGCCAAAGGATTAGCCTAATTTATGAATTAAATTCACCTCCGACAGTCAATGCGCCTGGAGAAAAACTACTCGGGCCCCTGACTGGAGTAGGTTTTAATACTCTTTTATACCTGTTTTCAGGCATAAACGATAGTAAATGTGTTGGGGCAAGAGTTCCATCCACAGTCGTGCACTCGCCACACATAATAGTACCGTATTTTTCGCCCTATAAGACGCACCGGCCTATAAGACGCACCTGGGTTTTTGAGGAGAAAAATAAGAAAAAAAATATTTTTAACCAAAAGGTGTGCTTTTGAAGTAATGGTGGTCTGTGCATGACAGTATTATGGGGGGGATCTGTGGATGGCACTGTTATGTGGGGGAGATGTGGATGGCACTGTGATGGGGGGATCTGTGGATAGCACTGTGATGGGGGATCTGTGGATAGCACTGTGATGGGGGATCTGTGGATAGCACTGTGATGGGGGATCTGTGGATAGCACTGTGATGGGGGCATTTATGAATGACACTGTAATGGATTGGATCTGTGGATGACACATATATAGCATCTTATGCTATATGTGTCATCCACAGATCACCCCAATTACAGTGTCATCCACAGGTGCCCCCTTTCTAAAACATCTGGCCCATGGCTGCTTAGGGGCGGAGCCTGGCACATGGCGGGCGGCCGCCGCTAACAGCGTGACTACTTGTATAACATTTAAAATCTTAATTATGTCCCTTATTTCCTAAAGCCTAGGACAGTAGCGCTCTGCTAACCTGCTATAACGATCCTCTAGCAGGCAGAGCGGTGCGGCGGCAGGCTGGTGTGTAATGTCCTCACTGACGTCATCTGCCTGCTCCTTTCACTTTATGAATGAAGCAGGAGGAGCAGGCAGATAACGTCAGTGAGGACGTTACACACCAGCCTGCCGCCGCACCGCTCTGCCTGCTAGAGGATCGTTATAGCAGGTTAGCAGAGCGCTACTGTCCTGGGCTTTTAGGAAATAAGGGGACATAATTAAAGATTTTAAATGTTATACAAGCAGTCACGCTGTGAGCGGCGGGCCGCCCGCCGCGTGTTGCCAGGCTCCGCCCCCTCCTCCTTCCATGCTGATACATCGCAGGCTGTGCGATGTATCGGCTTCAGCTATAGGAAAATGGTAGTATTCGCCATATAAGACGCACTGCCATTTCCCCCCCACTTTTGGGGGAAAAAAAGTGCGTCTTATATGGCGAAAAATACGGTAACTATTTTTATGCATAAAGCAGGCTTAAAAATATTCATAAGGAAATATATTATTAAAAGTTATGTCTTAAGCTTCTCACCCATAAACCTAAGGGGACCTGATATAGTATAGTATAATTATGCATCGGGCAGAGGCACTGCGTAGTATGAAAACATTTACCTTGTGACGTTGATATTGTCCCTTTTTCTGATTTACTATAGTTGGGAGGTAAATATCATTGCCCTGGCTGCAGGAAAGCCTAGTTACACCCCATATATGCTCTTACTGTCCTGATGAAGGGGGCTGTTCGCACTTGAAACGCGTCGACTAAACTGGAAATAAAGATCTACTTTTATTTACAACAACCGGGTCCTGACTTCTGCAGCAACGCCGCCCTCAAAAGGTCCACTCTTAAACTCATCCACTACTCTAGTTACACCTCTGGCAGGAGGACTATTCCTGCACATCTCCATCAAGATGTTGAGTTTATTGTTACACCATATTTCATATGTGAATAAATGCTGTATGCACCAACATCAAACGCATACATTTTTCTGCAAATGCACTGCATTATGTCAAGATACCATTCAGTCTTAGTGAGCACTTTGTCCTGCAGTAACTGCATTAACATTGCAGTTTAATTCCAGGCATGTTATTGCATCGGGATTCCATGCAGTTTTACTGAACATTTTGTATTGCAATGCCTACATTGAGATAACAGTTTAATTTCACATATTGTATTGTAATAAGATACATTGCAGTTTTAGTCAATGCATTGTACCACAATAACTGCATTAATATAGTTGTTTTTATTCCACGCATTGTATTGCCATTGTAAACTGTCAATTCCAGTGTGCAGTGTGTTTGTAGAAGGGGAGGGATGTCTTTAAATTACAGGGGAAAAAATCACTTGCAATTTTGCTAGTACTTTTTAAATGGAGTCTGTCACCACAGTATGCCATTATACACTGCTTACATAGTACTGTAGCACAACTATACATGAGTGAAATGGTACCGGCCTTCTTTTGTTTAGATGTTCACCAAAGGAAAAAAATGCAGTTTTATTCATATGTAAATTAGAGCTTGTAAGTGCCCAGGCCGCTCTTCCTTCTTCTCACATAACCCCTTCTTAGCCTGTTGCTTGGCCCATCCTGTAAGCCTCTTGCATCATCCAGTGTACTAGACAAGATCCCGACGGCGCATGAGCACTGCAGGAAGCGATGCTGCTGCCCACAATGATCATCACAGTGCGCAGGCAGGATTTCATACAGTAAACTGGATGACGCAAGAGGCTTACAGGGCAGGCCAAGCAACAGGCTGGGGAGGGATTATGTGAGAAGAAAGAAGAGCGGTCTGGGCACTTACAGCCCGTATGCCGCCCATGGGCACTTGCGAACCCTCATTTGCATATGAATAAAACTGCATTTTTTTCCTATGGTGAACATCAAAACAAAAGTAGACAGGTACCATTTGACTCATCTATAATTATGCTACAGTACTATATAAGCAGTGTATAATGGCATACTGTGGTGACAGGCTCCCTTTAATAATCTGTGTACCAAACCTATGTATTTTCATTTATAGGCCTCATAATAAAATGTCTGGTAAAGAAATGAGTGGAAAACGAAAGACCCATGCCTCGTCATCCAAGAGTCAGAATTTGGGTGGCTATTGTAGGCAAACAGCAGTAGCATCACCAACCATCTGGCCAGTAGGAGGAGGAGGAGGAGGAGAAGAAGGAGGAACAGCAGGCCACAGTTCTCCCTTGCTTCCAATAGGTGCCACATTATTATTGAGGACAAAGAGGATGACATTGTGGACTGGATGGCTCACTCCTCCTCTCAGTGATAGCAGGATGATGTCCATGCTACAGTCACTTCTAAATCGTGGAGCCAGGGGTCACATCATTCCTCCTGCTCCTTCTCCTTGCAGCCCCAGAGAAACCTTTCAGTTGCATCCTCTTTGCCTTTACAAACTCCTCCTAGTGGGATTACTTTTTTGCTAAGAAGAGGCAACAAAACTTCAGGCACTATGGATGATACTCCAGATAGTCTCCCTGTTGATGATTTGAGTGTGAATAGTCGGTGTTTGGACTGCCATCTTGAGGAGATTCAGAGGGAAGTTGGGAACCCCATGCATAGCTGTTTTGATGGTAGTGGTAGTAGCAGTGGCACTTCTACACATAGAGGTGGTGGTAGGGGCAGTGGTAGTCATGGCAACAATGGCACTTGGGGCAAATACAGAGCAGGGAATGGTGAGGGGGCTCATGGGGCCCACAATGACATAACACAGTCTAATAAAGGCGATGATGATTGTGTGTTGGATAGGACCTGGGAGTCAGATCAAGGTACTGAGGGGGAGGGTGGAGGCCGAGACTGCAATAAAGAGTAGAGGCAATGTACCGCTAGAACCTCCCAAAAAACTGCCAGGGCCAGATCGCTTCCATTGTGGTCAGCTTGAGAACTGGTGATACCGCCGATACTAAGGGCGCAGACCCAAATCATTCCAGACGTCAACCAAACTCGGCTGCTGCTAGCCCTGTTTGAGTATCTCCCATCTGGAAGTTTTTCTCCACAGTGCCAGAAGACAAGAACATTACTGTATGGAAGATCTGCAGGATGAAAATAAGCCGTGGGCATTCAAACACAAACGTAGGCACCACAGCTCTATTGCAGCATATGAGGCAGCATCACCAGATTCTGTAGGTAACAAGAACTTGCCACCAGCTATTCAAACAAGCCAGGCTGCATCGACATGCAGTACCGTGTCCTTGTCATAGTCATTATCAGTTAATGCTTCTTACGCTCAGACTACTCCACTCCATCGTCATCTATTAATAGCTTAATGTGTGGCCAGGAAACAACTCTACACACCCATCTGATGGTGTTCCAGCTTGACTCCGATTTGGCCCAGTTGATGGTGGTGCAATCACTGACATACCACTTAGTGGATTTTGCTGCATTTAGGGAACTGATGGCATGTGCTCAGCCACACTGAAAGATATCTACAGTAGCTACCATTATTTCTCCAAAAAGCCATCCCTGCCTTCTACTGTCATGTGGTGAAGAACGTGGGCTGCTCTTCACAGTTGTTCTGGGTAGGGACAGTACATGTATTTCATGGGCCACTGGGTCAATGTCTTTCATAGCAGCGACGGTGCAGTACCACAGTGTCGATGACAGGTCTTATTGACACCTCCACAATTGTGTCATTCTGGTTCCAACACCAGCTACTTAACCCTGTCTACATCCTCTTCAATGGACATCCTCCAATCCCCAACAGAAAAAGAGAAATGCTTCCACTCCCCCTCCCTCCTATCATATATGTAAAGTGAAGCATAGCCCATTCAAATGGTCTGCATAGACACATAGCTGGGATTCTCCTGATTAAAATGCTGTTTTTCTTTTGTTAACCCGGGGCTCTGTTCCAGAATTATGATACTTTTTCTTGATATGCAAATGAGGCCATTGGTGTAACAAGGGCATCACAGTTGCTCTTGTTGCACCCAAGCTCCAGAGTTTGAACAATAACTTACAGTAAATCTGGTGGGCTGCATGAAGCCCCACATCTAGGGATAGGCGATACCGAACTGTAACTGTATTTACGTAAATGTTCGGGTTCGTTGTTCGGCCATTTCTATGGCGCATTTTGAAAGCCTGCAAAGCAGCCAATCAACAAGCGTCATACTACTTGCCCCAAGAGGCCATCCCAGCCATGCATACTATTGGCATGGCTGTGATTGGCCAAGTGCAGCATGTGACCCAGACTCTATTTAAGTTGGAGTCAAATCGCGCCGCACGTCAGTCTGCTCTGATTAGTGTAGGGATAGGATGCAGCTGCTGTTCGGGCAAGATTAGGCAGGGATTAAATCAGCAAAAACACTTAATGAAGTGATCGATCTACAGCTGTGAATCATTCAACTTCTGCTAGTTAATTGCTCACTGTTTTCAGGCTGCCCAGAGCGTTTTTCTGTCACTTTTTTCTGGGGTGATCAGCGGCCATTTTGTGTCTTGTGGTGCGCCAGCACAAGCTGCCACCAAGTCCAATTTCCAAAATAGCAATACCCTAAATCAGTGGTTTCTGCTGTGGCAGGACAAGATGTATAGTGTCCGTCAAAAGATAACTTTTGTTCTGGGGTGAAATTCAATTGCCAAAATAGCAATACCCTAAATCAATGGTTTCAGCTGTGGCTGGACAAGTTTCATAGTGTCCGTAAAAGTATAGCTTTTGTTCTGGGTTGAAATTTAATTACCAAAATAGCAATACTGTACATCTGGTGTTCCGGCTGTGACTAGACAAGTTTCATAGTGTCAGTCAAAGGATATATTATTGTAACGGATCAACGGGTGTGGACCCGCTGTGCCACTTACCGGTTTGTCTTTGGGCCAAACTTGGGAGCGGAGTCTAAGTGTCCCCGTGGTTTTCACCCTTTATCCCGCTCCAGGATGCGGAAGCTGGACTCAGCAGCAGGGGAGACACCAGGTCGCTACCGCAAGAGTGGTCCCGGTTAAGTGGCAGCTGGCCGGGCAGGCCAGAAAGCCCCAAGGCTAGCACCGGGGAAACAGGCAATATAGCAGACAGCCGCAGGATAATGCTGAGCTGAGTAAGCGGTATAGCAGAGCTAGCGCTGTGAGAACAGCAGAGCTGAGTTAGTTCAGGTAGAGCTGGTGTAACGATCTGCACAGCAGACAGAGGCGTGGTCGACAGTCCGGGTCTTTAACTTGAGAGCAGCGAGGTACAAGAGGATCAAGCAGAGACAAGGTCAGGATACAGCCAGAGGTCATAAACAGGATATCGAATGCAGGAACAACAGGAGCCTTAGCTGTAGGAAGTACAATATTGCTCAGGCATTGCAGGAAGGGGGAAACACCCTTATAAAGGTGGTGCCTGGCCAGGATTGGAGAGAGGGCGGAATCAGGGGCGTGCATTAACCCTTAAGGTACCAGGACGCCTGCGGCTCCTACAAGATACAACAGAAGCTGTCGTAGCCTGTGACAGCGCAGGAAAGCGGGTCAAGAGCCTGCAGCGAAGAGGAGGATCCCCGCGTGCAGCTCGACTGAGGTACGTAGTCGGACACACTGCACGCTGGCAGCTGCCAACTGCCATTGTTACAGTATCCCCCCTCTCACGCCCCTTCTTTTTGGCCTTGATGCGCTGAAAAAATCTTCTGAGAAGATTCGGAGCATGTACATTCTTCTCCGGCTCCCAGGAACGTTCCTCAGGACCATAATTCTTCCAGTCTACAAGGAAGTACCTCTTACCACCAACAACCTTGGAATCGAGGATGTTCTGTACTTCAAATTCAGGCTCACCGTCAGTAGGCACGGAAGTAGAGGTGGAGGGAGGCCTGGAAAAGGAGTTGAGGACCAACGGTTTCAGAAGAGATACATGAAAAGAATTTGGAATCCGGAGAGAAGGAGGTAACCGGAGTTTATAAGAAACACGGTTGATACGCTCAAGCACCTCAAACGGGTCCAGAAACCGTGGAGCAAATTTGTAACAGGGTACCTTCATGCGGATGTTCCGGGAGGAAAGCCAGACTTTGTCGCCAGGAGAGAACTGAGGAGGAGGTCTACGTCTGGTATCCGCATTTTTCTTCATACGAGTAACAGTCTGAGAGATGGAATCCTTAGTCTGTCTCCAGATGCTGAGGAAGTCTCTGAACAAAGAATTAGCAGCCGGTACCTCGGAAGATGCGGACAGGGGTAAAGGAGCACAAGGGTGTAGTCCATACACTATGTAGAAGGGAGAAGAGCCCGTGGATTCTCCGGAATGGCTGTTGTACGAGAATTCCGCCCAAGGCAGGAGCTGCACCCAATTATCATGCTGAGCAGAGACAAAGTGACGTAGGTAGTTCTCCAAAGTCTGATTAACTCGTTCAACTTGCCCATTAGACTGAGGATGGTATCCAAAAGAAAATTCCAACTTCACCTCAAGTAGCCCACAGAGCGCTCTCCAGAATTTGGAAGTAAATTGTACCCCTCGATCGGACACAATGTGCAGAGTTACAGTATTCCATGAAGGCAGAAGATGTGTTCGAAGAACAGACAGGCTAGTCGCTTAGCAGAGGGCAATCCAGGAAGCGGAATAAAATGTGCCATCTTGGAGAATCTGTCTACCACTATCCAGATTACAGAACAGCCAGCAGAGGACGGGAGGTCTGTGATAAAGTCCATAGCAACATGCTGCCAGGGAACAACTTCCGGAATGGGTAACGGTAGTAGCAAACCTGCTGGTTTGGTTCGGGAAACCTTGTTGCGGGCACAGGAGGTACAGGCAGACACAAATTCCCGGACATCTTTGGGTAGGGTCGGCCACCAGTAGTGATGGGACAGCAACTCAAGGGTCTTACGTACCCCAGGGTGACCAGCGTACTTGGAGCAATATCCCCAGAAGAGAATATTCCTCCTCTTGGCTTGCGGAACAAAAATCTTCCCCGGAGGAATATCTTGTACTCGAACTGGCGCCACTGAAACCAGGTAGGACGGATCGATGATATGTTGAGGTTCCTCAATCTGATCTGCTGGGTCAAAGGAACAGGAAAGCGCATCAGCCCTCACATTTTTGTCTGCCGGTCGAAAATGCAGAAGGAAATTGAATCAGGCATAGAAGAGTGCCCATCGAGCCTGACGTGGATTAAGACGCTGTGCAGACTGCAGACTGCAGATAATTCAGATTCTTGTGGTCAGTGTATATAACCACTGGATGCAAAGCCCCCTCCAGAAGGTATCTCTATTCTTCCAAGGCCATCTTGATAGCAAGCAGTTCTCTATCACCGATGGAGTAGTTTCTTTCTGCAGAAGAGAAGAGCTTGGAGAAGAAACCACACGAGACAAATTTCCCCTTGGAGGTCTTCTGTAGCAGGACTACACCTGCACCAATAGAAGAAGCATCCACTTCTAGGAAGAATTGTTTGGAAGTGTCTGGATGATGGAGGACAGGAGAAGCAGCAAAGCAATCTTTGAGTTGTCGGAAAGCAGACTCAGCTTCAGGGGTCTTTGCATCCGCCCCGTTCTTAGTCAGCGCAGAAATAGGGGCTGCGAGAGAAGAGAAGTTTGGGATGAACTGCCTATAGAAGTTGGCAAATCCCAGAAATCTGAATGGCACGGAGACCTTGAGGACGGGGCCAATTCAGGATGGCAGAGACCTTGTCGGGATCCATTTGCAGACCAGTGCAGGAAACAATGTACCCCAGAAAGGGTAAGGAAGACTGCTCAAAGACACACTTTTCGAGCTTGGCAAACAGACCATTCTCCCTTAGGCGCTGCAGAACCAGGTGCATTTGTCTCCGGTGAGTGGACAAGTCGGTTGAATAAATGAGAATATCGTCGAGATACACTACTACACACTTGTATAACCGGTCCCGGAAGATGTCATTTACAAATTCTTGGAAGACTGCAGGAGCGTTGCAAAGGCCGAACGGCATAACCAAGTACTCATAGTGGCCATCACGGGTATTGAATGCCGTCTTCCACTCGTCGCCTTCACGGATTCGGATCAGGTTATATGCACCACGTAGATCCAATTTAGAAAATATCTGTGCGCCTCGGATACGGTCAAACAATTCAGACATCAGGGGCAGAGGATACTTGTTCTTGACTGTAATCTTGTTTAGTCCACGATAATCTATGCATGGACGGAGGGACCAGTCTTTCTTGGACACGAAAAAGAAACCGGCTCCAGCCGGCGAGGTAGTCTTCCGGATAAACCCCCTCTCCAGGTTCTCCTTAATATACTCGGCCATAGCCTGTGTCTCAGGCAGGGATAAAGGATAAACCCTTCCACGAGGAGGAGAAGTCCCAGGTAGAAGATCGATCCGACAGTCATAAGTCCGATGAGGTGGTAAAGTCTCCGCCTTCTTCTTACAGAAAACATCTCCAAAGGATGCAAATTGCAGAGGCAGACCAGGCAGGTTCACAGGAACTGGACGAGGAGACATTGGGTGGACCATCGACAGGCAGGAGGTTTGGCACTTAGGACCCCAGCGGAGAATATCCCCGTTTCACCAGTCTAAGACGGGAGAATGTTGCTGTAGCCAGGGCAATCCCAGAATCACTGGGTCTGTGGAATCTGGCAGGACATAGAAGGATATTTCTTCAGAATGTAGCACCCCGACTTGGAGTTTCACAGGAGCAGTGATGAACTGAATAGGTTTGGGTAAGGTTTGTCCATTAACAATCGTTGCCACCAGAGGCTTCGGCAGACGGGTAGTGGAAAGCTGGCACTGGATCACCAGGGCTTGATTGACAAAATTCCCAGGCAGCGCCAGAATCCAGGAAAGCAGGTACCGATATACTGGTTTTCCCAGCAGGCACCATTACAGGGATAAGAAGTTTGGGAGAATTGTCTTTTTCACCTAGGGTCACTTCTCCCAATGAGCCTAGGCGCTGAAGTTTTCCGCCTTCTGGGGGCAGGTACGAACAAAATTTTCCTTTCCACCGTAGTAGAGGCACAAGTTCTCTGCTAGCCGTCGCTCCTGATCAGAGAGCTTCAGGCGATCCACCTGCATAGGCTCTTCAGAAGGAATCGCAGCAGGAGTCTGAACAGTCCTCTGGAAGACAGGTGCGAGTTTAGACGTCCGCTTCATCCTTGAGAAAAACGTTCACGAAACCGCATGTCTATGCGTGTGGCCAATGTGATCAAAGCGTCCAGAGAGCCAGGGAGGTCCCTTCCCGCAAGTTCGTCTTTAATGCGGTCACACAGACCCTCCCAGAATACGGCTCGTTGAGCTTCACCATTCCAGGACAGTTCTGCGGCCAGTGTACGGAACTGGCCGCAGAACTGTCATTCTTTGCCTCCTGTAGCCTCCTCCTCCTCCTACTCGGCTTCCTCCTCCTCTTCTTCCACCTGCTCATGCAGTCGGCCACACACCTTCACCATCAACTTCAGCACAGCCCGGGGTAAACGTCAGCAGACCGTTCTGAAACTCATATGCTATGGGGACTGCTGAATTTGGTGGTACAGAAGTTCATTCACAACTACCCCGACATGTCAGAGCCGCTTCATAAAGTGCGGGCCGTCTGTGCGCACTTCTGGGGTTCACATCCTGCCGCTGCTCGCCTGTCTGTGCTACAGCGTAACTTCGGCCTTCCCGCTCACCGCCTCATATGCGACGTGCCCACCAGGTGGAACTCCACCTTGCACATGCTGGAGAGACTGTGCGAGCAGCAGCAGGCCATAGTGAAGTTTCAGCTGCAGCACGCACGCGTCAGTCGCGCTGCAGAACAGCACCACTTCACCACCAATGACTGGGCCTCCATGTGAGACCTGTGTGCCCTGGCCAGTGGCGATAACGCCGTTATCAGTCTTACAATACCACTTCTATGTCTCCTTGAGAAAACACTTAGGGCGATGATGGAAGAGGAGGTGGCCCAGGAGGAGGAATAGGAGCAAGAGGGGTCATTTTTAGCACTTTCAGGCCAGTCTGTTAGAAGTGGCTCAGAGGGAGTTTTTTTGCAACAGCAGAGGCCAGGTACAAATGTGGCCAGCCAGGGCCCACTACTGAAAGACGAGGAGGATGAGGATGAGGAGGAGGTGGAGGAGGATAAGGATGAAACATGGTCACATCGTGGTGGCACCCCAAAGCTCGGGCCCATCACTGGTGCGTGGCTGGGGGGAAACAGAGGATGATGACGATACGCCTCCCACAGAGGACAGCTTGTCCTTACCTCTGGGCAGCCTGGCACACATGAGCAACTACATGCTGCAGTGCCTGCGCAACGACAGCAGAGTTGCCCACATTTTAACTTGTGTGGACTACTGGGTTGCCACCCTGCTGGATCCCCGGTACAAAGACAATGTGCCCACCTTACTTCCTGCACTGGAGTTTGATAGGAAGATGCGCAAGTACAAGCACACATTGGTAGACGTGCTACTGAGCATTCCCAAATGTCACAGGGGAACAAGTGGAAGCCCAAGGCGAAGGCAGAGGAGGAGCAAGAGGCGGCCAGCGTTTTGTCTGAACGTGTATTCAGCACGGCAGGTGGCGTCATTACTGACAAACGCAGCTGCCTGTCCACATCCAACGTGGACAAGCTGACGTTCATAAAAATGAACCAGGTATGGATCCCACAGGACCTGTCCATCCCTTGTGCAGAATAGACATTTATAACTACCTCCCCTTACCCATATATTCTTGTACTGCAGGGCACTTCTTTATTGAATTATCTTTTTTTAATTTTACCATTATTTTGCGGGGCAACCCAAAGTTGAATGAACCTCTCCTCCGTCTTGGTGCCGGGGCCTACATTTCTGAAAGTGGCCTGTTCCATTGGTGGGTGACATGAAGCCTGATTCTCTGCTATGCGACTTTAAAACAAGGGAGAGAAAATTCCTAGGAGACCTATCATATACCAATTTGCAGGCCAACTGGAACATTTCTGATTGGGTACAGTTGATCCTTGAATAGAGTTAAGCGGACACCTGGAAGTTCGGGTTCAACGGGTTCGGCCGAACTTCACAAAAAAGTTTGGGTTCAGGATCCCAACTTAACCTGAACTTGACGCCGAACCCGAACCCCATTGAAGTCAATGGGGACCTTAACTTTTGGGCACTAAAATGGCTGTAAAAAAGTCCTGGAAAGTGCTAGAGGGCTACAAAAGGCCGCAAAATGTGGGTAAGTGCCATGCAAACAAATGTGGATAGGGAAATGACTTAAAATAATATAAATAAAAATTAATAATCAAAATCTTGATCTAGGAGGAGGAAATGGATATGGAATAGGAGGTTGAGGTGGCATCAGGTGGGAATGCCATCAGCAGCGTGTCCACCAGCGTGCGTTTGTAGTCACGCATCTTTCGATCATTAACAGACATTTTTACTAAATTTGGTCCCTGGCACCCAGGCAGGGGTTTATTCATGGCAAAACGGGGTTCATGTCCCCACCCAATGGAACAGGCGATTTTTAGAAATGTAGGCGCCTGGCACCCAGGCAGGGGAGGGGTTTATTCACAGCAAAACGGGGTTTATGTCACCACACAATGGAACAGGCAATTTTTAGAAATGTAGGCCCCTGGCACCCAGGCAGAGGAGGGGTTAATTCACGGCAAAACAAGGTTAATGTCACCCACCAATGGAACACACAAATTTTTAAAATATAGACCTCTGGCACCCAGGCAGAGGAGCGGTTTATTCACGGCAAAATGGGATTGATGTCATCCCCCAATAGAACTGGCGATTTTTATAAATGTAGGGCCCTGGCACCCAGGCAGAGGAGGGGTTGATTCATGGCAAAAATGGTAATATTGCACCCAACAATTTAAAAGAAGATTTTTCAAATTTTCGGTCCCTGTCACCTATGCAGAGCAAGGGTTTGTACCCGGCAAAAATGGTAATATTTCACCCAGCAATTTAAAAGAAGATTTTCCGCATTTTCGGTCACTGTCACCTATGCACAGCAGGGGTTTGTACCTGGCAAAAATGGTAGTATTTCACCCAACAATTTAAAAGATTTTCCGCATTTTCGGTCACTGTCACCCATGCAGAGCAGGGGTTTGTACCTGAAAAAAATGGTAGTATTTCACCCAACAATTTAAAAGAAGATTTTCTGCATTTTCGGTCACTGTCACCTATGCAGAGCAGGGGTTTGTACTCGGCAAAAAAGGTAATTTTGCACCCAACAATTTAAAAGAATATTTTTCAAATTTTCGGTCCCAGTCACCTATGCAGTGCAGGGTTACTTGACAGCAAAAAATTGGAATATGTCAACCCCTGAACTCCGAGACGGATTAACTATATCATTGTCCCCGGCATGCAGTGCATGCCGCAAAGGTAATTCCTGGCCTTAAAAATTAGATTTTTCCACCACCCATGAATAACATGGATTTAAGTGGTATATTTTGGGGTGTAGGAACTCATCATTCTCAACATCATCTTCCACCCAGTCTTTACCTCTGCCCTCTCTGTCGGTCTGCACACCGCAGAAAGCTGCAGCAGTTTTCACCTGTGTTTCGTCATCATCAGAGATGCCAACAGAGTCATCAAAAAGCATAAGAGACTGCTGCATGACTTGGGGTTCAGATTGCTCGGGTGATTTGCAAGGAGGTGAGGTGAAAGACTGATGGGCATGGGCTGCAGGTGCCAACTCTGAGCTTTTAGCAGTGGGAGACAGTGTTAAGGTACTGGAGGCACTATCAGCCACCCAATCTACTAGCGCCTGTACTTGTTCTGGCCTCACCATTTGTAGAGCGGCATTCCGGCCTACCAAATAACACTGCAGGTTCTGTCGCCTACTCACACCCGAGGAAGGTGTTTCACTTGGACCTGTAGTGGGCGCTAAATGGCCACGTCCTCTCCCAGCAACAGGAGCTCCACCAACACCACGACGACCATGCCCACGTCCCTTATTTGATGTTATTTGTGTTCAACCACCAAACTTACAGATGGTTTATCTCCGGTGTCAAATTAACTGCCAATAGTCAACAATTAAGTTAACAGTAAGGCAGTGCCCGTGTCATAAACTAATAAATACATTTCTTTAGGTCACACAACAGTGTAATGGAGCAATTCAAAAATTAGATTTTTCAAACCAACAATGTAAAAGCAGAAGTTAATGCATTTCTGCATTGTCAGAAATGCAGTGTACAGCGCTACTGTGCTATCTACCACAAAAGCTGTGTGTTTGCAACCAAACTATGTAAAAGCAGAGTTTAAAAGGTTACTTAACCCCTTAAGGACACATGACGTACCGGTACGCCATGGTGTCCTGGTACTTAAGGACAAATGACGTACCCGCAGCGCGGGGTGATCGGAACAGAGTGCCTGCAGAAATCATTCGGCAGGCAGTCTATATTCAATCAAGAGGCCTCTACACAAGCAAATTGATAATATGAGTATTTTTTTTTACCCTGATTATAGCCCCAGATGCTGCAATTGGCAGTTAATGCTGCATCTGAGGGGTTAAATGACGGGGGACGGCACGATTGCCATTTCCCATCATTGTGCCCTATACATACAAAGGAATGCAAATGTCACAAATCAAAATTGATTTGGCAAATTCGGCGAAGCAGCCAAATCGAATCTTTCATAACTTAGCTCATCTCTAGTCGTAGACATGGCAATGGAATGCTATGTGGCTTATTATGATGGATCTGGTTAAGTCACTATAAAAACTTGAAAGTGTACTATGAGCAAAGATTTCAGAAGAGCTTGAACATTTAGGTTTTGGGGGAACAGAAATCGTGCAAATACAGAAGTTTCATGTAAAAAGCTGTTTTTTTTGTTAGAAATACAGTAGAAAGGTTGATGATCGGTCTTGGTTCTTGACAGATTACTGCATATGGAGACTGCAGGGACCAAGGAAAGTTTCGCAACATGAATAGCTTTCTAGGTAGGAAGCGGCTTTAAATTGAATTCTGGAGATAACAGTAACTGGCAGAGCTGCTGCATTAGTAAATGATTTGTAAGCATAATCAATCTAGAAACTGTATTTATTGAAGTGTTGACAGTTTGGTTAATGAAGGGCCACGCAGAAGATTGTTACAATAGCCAAAAAGGGAAATGATAAATGTCTGTGGTAGGGTTTTAGTAGATTTTATCATGCAATTTAAATGAGACAATGGGAAAGAGATATATAAAGTGTGAAAAATGTGCTCTATAATTGCAAAAATATCACATTGTTACTGAATCACTTATTAGCAAATATGATAATTTGTAGTCATAGACAGTTGGAAGAACAATTTGACATGCCATCATTTTAAAAAGGTTACAGAGAAATATGGGACAAATTATTACTATCCATTCTAATTGAATTTGTCTTCATTTTCAGCATGTGGTAACTTATTTTCCAGCTCTTTATGTCCTGATGTACCGCATTTGGTAAATAACTGCCTTGAGTGCAAAATGCTGTCTTGGTTATGCATATAGTCTCACTTTAGTTTACATGAACTTCACAATCTGGCTAGATTTACTGGGGTCAAATGCAGTATTACATATAATAGATAAGAAGGATAACCAGTACTGGGACAAAATGCAAGATTATTTTAGTAATCCCGAGTAGCAGCAGGTTTTGCCAGTCCAGTGTAAGAAATTTACCTGTCTGGGCTCCAGCAGCACAATCTTCAGCTTCAGCATGGCTATGCCATGAGGAGACACGCGGCTGAGCCACACAAATAACCCACCCCCACCGCGACGCAGCCACATTATTAGTTACTGGGTGTAATGCTGTTTCTCCCTGACTGACAGCCCAGCTGCCCTGTTGTTTTATCTGTTTTATGTTGACTTATGAGAGTGCCAGGCACAGGACAAATCTGGCTCTGATCCAGGGACCTGATGCCCTATTTAAATCCACTATTGCCATATTACCATTGCCATTGATAGTCTTTTAGCGTCACTAGCATTTGTTCTTTGTTCCTGTTCCTGATTACCTTGATACCTCGTGAACTGACCTCGACTTGTTTCCTGACCTTCTTTTGTCTCACGTTTTGGAACTGCATAGCCCGTCTGGTTCGGAACCATCATAGTGCATACCAGTGTCGGACTGGGATGTCTAGGGACTACCGGTGGAAATTATTCTAGGGGCCCACCGAACAGCTAACAAAAAGAAATATTACTTGTTCATTTTTCGGGCTCATGCACATGAATTATTGCAGTTTAGCACACGATGCAGAACAGTATTGTGCACTGCTCTATCTCAAATTGTTTCTCATTAAGCAGCTTATTGTAGTTGATAACCTGTTAAGGTCTCTTTACACAGGGCGACAGAGCAGGAGATTGTTGGGAAGAAAGCGTTCTTTCCTGAAAATTCCCTGCTCTTTAGCCGAGGAGAACATACTTTTGATCGAAAATGTGCCCTAAGAGCTTCCTTCATTCCATGTTTTTGGAATGAGCCCCTTTTCTTATTTTTTGCTATCAGTTTATGATGTATTGTGCAGCCATCTTTTAACCAACCTTGTTTGGCTTATGGCTATCTTATATGTATATATTGAGGGTGGCACCTCTTTTGGACTGAGCAACGCCCAAGTACCTGGGACTTCTCAGCACAAAAGCGATTTAGCAGGTTCCTGCAGTGCCCTGAATGAAAGGAGAGTGGTAAGTCCATGAAAGGCAGTATCTGTAATGTTAGGAACCCTTGTGCGGAAGCCACCGTGACGTGGTACTTGGGCCCGACATACTTTTGATCAAAAATGTGCGCTAAGAGCTTCCTTCATTTCATGTTTTTGGAATGAGCCCCTTTTCCTATTTTTTGCTATCAGTTTATGATGTATTGTGCAGTCATCTTTTAACCAACATTGTCTGAGATAAGACAATCCCTTTAAGTTTTACACAGTGAAAAATATCTTTTTGTTACTTTTTTCTGAAAGCAATATTTTTTTTATTTGTTTTTTTGCAGGATAAGGTAACAGTTTGATTGGTACCATTTCGGAGTACATACGATTTTTCGATTGCTTGGCATTAGACTTTGTTTTGGCACTGTTTTTATTTTGTTTTTTTATGGCATTCACCTGAGGGGAAAGATCGTGTCATATTTTTATAGAGAAGGTCATTACAGATGCAGCGATACCTAATATATGTCTGTTTTTTTTTTATGTTATTTATAATTTTATATGACTTTATCATGGGAAAGCTGCATTTTTTTTTAACCTACAGGTTAATACTAAAAAAACAAAACAAAAAACAACTAAATGAACAAACAAATTGAAACAAAAAATACTGTATTCTTTTACATTTATGTCTACGGAGCTGTGTGAGGACTCATTCTTTGAGGGGCCAATCTGTACTATATTGATACCGTATGTTGGAGTGTGTATGACTTTTTTTTAGCAATGTTTACTCAAATGTTTGTAGCATACAATAATAATTGTGATATAAAATTACAGAATGTTGCATCTCTCAGGGCATGCTAGGAGTTGTAATTTCCAGAGAGGAATGCAGTAAAATGTGAAATTATATTTTTATTAAACTGTAGATTTACCTATATTTTTATACTGTCTTGGGGGACTAGTGGCAACCTGTGATGTCCACCACTGAGTCAAAGGCAGCTTCTGTTTCATGGGGGACGCAGCAGCACCAGCAGCACATCTGCACACTCAGGAGCACAGTAAAAGCACGTTGCCGCGCTCTGCAGACTCTAGAATATGGGCGAGCGGCAGAGCTCTGTGAGGACGCAGTGTGCGTGCAGCACAGGCAGTGAGAAGGAAGCGCAGGTAGTGTTGAGCGAACAGTTCGAGCATCGTACCGAATTTTGGGGTGTCCGGGACCCGGACCCGAACCCGGACATTTTCAAAAAAGTTCGGGTTCGGGTTCGTCGTTCGGCATGTATTTAGGCACATTTTGAAAGGCTGCAAAGCAGCCAATCAACATGCATCATACTACTTGCCCTAAGATGCCATCGCAGCCATGCCTACTATTGGCAAGGCTGTGATTGGCCGAGTGCAGCATGTGACTCAGCCTCTTTATAAGCTTGTGCGCACGTCGGGACGTGCTCACTCCCGATGTGAATAGAACAGGGATAGACGCAGCTGATGCTAGGGCGAGAATAGGCAGGGATAATTGAATAACTGGAAGCAAATTTCTCTCCTCCACCTGTGATTCATCTGAACAACTGCAGCTGAGCTGCTTTTTGATAGGGATTGGCTATTTTTAGAGTGGCCAGAGTGATTTTCCATCCACATGTACCTGGGCTGACCGCCGGCCGCCATTTTGCGACTTGTAGTGCTGCAGCAGAAGCTGCCACAGTGTGCATTCAAAGCTCCAAACAAGTCAGACATCTACACCTGGGATTCAGACCAATAGCGATTTAGCAGCACAGTCCAAGGCTATTTTTTAAAGGTTGTGCAGACCATTTTGTGGCACATGTTACTGGGCTGATAGCGGCGGCCATCTTGGGACTAGTGCTGCAGCACAATCTCTCCCAACGTCCATTAATCACTTGTAATAGTGGTCTGTGCCATAGAAATCCTACATCAGGGACTTGGGTGTGCTTGTGTCACCCCTACTAATACCAGTCCACCTGTAATCCATACAGTCAAAAGACTGAAAGTATTCCAGTGAGGGAATTTTTTTATTTAAAAAGGCCAAGTTAGTTTATCTGGCGTTCAATATACTAGATACAGTTAGGCCTGCGTTTCATACATCTGGAATTAGCAAATTAATGTGCTGGGGTTGGGAAAACATATATGTACCCATACTAGAATCTGTCAAAGAAAGCGGTACTCACATATAACAGTCATTCCATCTGTAATCCATACAGTCAAAAGACTGAAAGTATTCCAGTGAGGGAATTTTTTTATTTAAAAAAGGCCAAGTTAGTTTATCTGGCGTTCAATATACTAGATACAGTTAGGCCTGCGTTTCATACATCTGGAATTAGCAAATTAATGTGCTGGGGTTGGGAAAACATATATGTACCCATACTAGAATCTGTCAAAGAAAGCGGTACTCACATATAACAGTCATTCCATCTGTAATCCATACAGTCAAAAGACTGAAAGTATTCCAGTGAGGAATTTTTTATTTAAAAAGGCCAAGTTAGTTTATCTGGCGTTCAATATACTAGATACAGTTAGGCCTGCGTTTCATACATCTGGAATTAGCAAATTAATGTGCTGGGGTTGGGAAAACATATATGTACCCATACTAGAATCTGTCAAAGAAAGCGGTACTCACATATAACAGTCATTCCATCTGTAATCCATACAGTCAAAAGACTGAAAGTATTCCAGTGAGGGAATTTTTTTATTTAAAAAAGGCCAAGTTAGTTTATCTGGCGTTCAATATACTAGATACAGTTAGGCCTGCGTTTCATACATCTGGAATTAGCAAACTAATGTGCTGGGGTTGGGAAAACATATATGTACCCATACTAGAATCTGTCAAAGAAAGCGGTACTCACATATAACAGTCATTCCATCTGTAATCCATACAGTCAAAAGACTGAAAGTATTCCAGTGAGGGAATTTTTTATTTAAAAAGGCCAAGTTAGTTTATCTGGCGTTCAATATACTAGATACAGTTAGGCCTGCGTTTCATACATCTGGAATTAGCAAACTAATGTGCTGGGGTTGGGAAAACATATATGTACCCATACTAGAATCTGTCAAAGAAAGCGGTACTCACATATAACAGTCATTCCATCTGTAATCCATACAGTCAAAAGACTGAAAGTATTCCAGTGAGGGAATTTTTTTATTTAAAAAAGGCCAAGTTAGTTTATCTGGCGTTCAATATACTAGATACAGTTAGGCCTGCGTTTCATACATCTGGAATTAGCAAACTAATGTGCTGGGGTTGGGAAAACATATATGTACCCATACTAGAATCTGTCAAAGAAAGCGGTACTCACATATAACAGTCATTCCATCTGTAATCCATACAGTCAAAAGACTGAAAGTATTCCAGTGAGGAATTTTTTATTTAAAAAAGGCCAAGTTAGTTTATCTGGCGTTCAATATACTAGATACAGTTAGGCCTGCGTTTCATACATCTGGAATTAGCAAACTAATGTGCTGGGGTTGGGAAAACATATATGTACCCATACTAGAATCTGTCAAAGAAAGCGGTACTCACATATAACAGTCATTCCATCTGTAATCCATACAGTCAAAAGACTGAAAGTATTCCAGTGAGGAATTTTTTATTTAAAAAGGCCAAGATTAGTTTATCTGGCGTTCAATATACTAGATACAGTTAGGCCTGCGTTTCATACATCTGGAATTAGCAAACTAATGTGCTGGGGTTGGGAAAACATATATGTACCCATACTAGAATCTGTCAAGAAAGCGGTACTCACATATAACAGTCATTCCATCTGTAATCCATACAGTCAAAAAGACTGAAAGTATTCCAGTGAGGGAATTTTTTTATTTAAAAAGGCCAAGTTAGTTTATCTGGCGTTCAATATACTAGATACAGTTAGGCCTGCGTTTCATACATCTGGAATTAGCAAACTAATGTGCTGGGGTTGGGAAAACATATATGTACCCATACTAGAATCTGTCAAAGAAAGCGGTACTCACATATAACAGTCATTCCATCTGTAATCCATACAGTCAAAAGACTGAAAGTATTCCAGTGAGGGAATTTTTTTATTTAAAAAGGCCAAGTTAGTTTATCTGGCGTTCAATATACTAGATACAGTTAGGCCTGCGTTTCATACATCTGGAATTAGCAAACTAATGTGCTGGGGTTGGGAAAACATATATGTACCCATACTAGAATCTGTCAAAGAAAGCGGTACTCACATATAACAGTCATTCCATCTGTAATCCATACAGTCAAAAGACTGAAAGTATTCCAGTGAGGGAATTTTTTTATTTAAAAAGGCCAAGTTAGTTTATCTGGCGTTCAATATACTAGATACAGTTAGGCCTGCGTTTCATACATCTGGAATTAGCAAACTAATGTGCTGGGGTTGGGAAAACATATATGTACCCATACTAGAATCTGTCAAAGAAAGCGGTACTCACATATAACAGTCATTCCATCTGTAATCCATACAGTCAAAAGACTGAAAGTATTCCAGTGAGGGAATTTTTTATTTAAAAAAGGCCAAGTTAGTTTATCTGGCGTTCAATATACTAGATACAGTTAGGCCTGCGTTTCATACATCTGGAATTAGCAAACTAATGTGCTGGGGTTGGGAAAACATATATGTACCCATACTAGAATCTGTCAAAGAAAGCGGTACTCACATATAACAGTCATTCCATCTGTAATCCATACAGTCAAAAGACTGAAAGTATTCCAGTGAGGAATTTTTTTATTTAAAAAAGGCCAAGTTAGTTTATCTGGCGTTCAATATACTAGATACAGTTAGGCCTGCGTTTCATACATCTGGAATTAGCAAATTAATGTGCTGGGGTTGGGAAAACATATATGTACCCATACTAGAATCTGTCAAAGAAAGCGGTACTCACATATAACAGTCATTCCATCTGTAATCCATACAGTCAAAGACTGAAAGTATTCCAGTGAGGGAATTTTTTTATTTAAAAAAGGCCAAGTTAGTTTATCTGGCGTTCAATATACTAGATACAGTTAGGCCTGCGTTTCATACATCTGGAATTAGCAAATTAATGTGCTGGGGTTGGGAAAACATATATGTACCCATACTAGAATCTGTCAAAAAGCGGTACTCACATATAACAGTCATTCCATCTGTAATCCATACAGTCAAAAGACTGAAAGTATTCCAGTGAGGGAATTTTTTTATTTAAAAAGGCCAAGTTAGTTTATCTGGCGTTCAATATACTAGATACAGTTAGGCCTGCGTTTCATACATCTGGAATTAGCAAACTAATGTGCTGGGGTTGGGAAAACATATATGTACCCATACTAGAATCTGTCAAAGAAAGCGGTACTCACATATAACAGTCATTCCATCTGTAATCCATACAGTCAAAAGACTGAAAGTATTCCAGTGAGGGAATTTTTTATTTAAAAAAGGCCAAGTTAGTTTATCTGGCGTTCAATATACTAGATACAGTTAGGCCTGCGTTTCATACATCTGGAATTAGCAAACTAATGTGCTGGGGTTGGGAAAACATATATGTACCCATACTAGAATCTGTCAAAGAAAGCGGTACTCACATATAACAGTCATTCCATCTGTAATCCATACAGTCAAAAGACTGAAAGTATTCCAGTGAGGGAATTTTTTATTTAAAAAAGGCCAAGTTAGTTTATCTGGCGTTCAATATACTAGATACAGTTAGGCCTGCGTTTCATACATCTGGAATTAGCAAACTAATGTGCTGGGGTTGGGAAAACATATATGTACCCATACTAGAATCTGTCAAAGAAAGCGGTACTCACATATAACAGTCATTCCATCTGTAATCCATACAGTCAAAAGACTGAAAGTATTCCAGTGAGGGAATTTTTTATTTAAAAAAGGCCAAGTTAGTTTATCTGGCGTTCAATATACTAGATACAGTTAGGCCTGCGTTTCATACATCTGGAATTAGCAAACTAATGTGCTGGGGTTGGGAAAACATATATGTACCCATACTAGAATCTGTCAAAGAAAGCGGTACTCACATATAACAGTCATTCCATCTGTAATCCATACAGTCAAAAGACTGAAAGTATTCCAGTGAGGAATTTTTTTATTTAAAAAGGCCAAGTTAGTTTATCTGGCGTTCAATATACTAGATACAGTTAGGCCTGCGTTTCATACATCTGGAATTAGCAAACTAATGTGCTGGGGTTGGGAAAACATATATGTACCCATACTAGAATCTGTCAAAGAAAGCGGTACTCACATATAACAGTCATTCCATCTGTAATCCATACAGTCAAAAGACTGAAAGTATTCCAGTGAGGGAATTTTTTATTTAAAAAGGCCAAGTTAGTTTATCTGGCGTTCAATATACTAGATACAGTTAGGCCTGCGTTTCATACATCTGGAATTAGCAAACTAATGTGCTGGGGTTGGGAAAACATATATGTACCCATACTAGAATCTGTCAAAGAAAGCGGTACTCACATATAACAGTCATTCCATCTGTAATCCATACAGTCAAAAGACTGAAAGTATTCCAGTGAGGAATTTTTTATTTAAAAAGGCCAAGTTAGTTTATCTGGCGTTCAATATACTAGATACAGTTAGGCCTGCGTTTCATACATCTGGAATTAGCAAACTAATGTGCTGGGGTTGGGAAAACATATATGTACCCATACTAGAATCTGTCAAAGAAAGCGGTACTCACATATAACAGTCATTCCATCTGTAATCCATACAGTCAAAAGACTGAAAGTATTCCAGTGAGGGAATTTTTTTATTTAAAAAGGCCAGGATTAGTTTATCTGGCGTTCAATATACTAGATACAGTTAGGCCTGCGTTTCATACATCTGGAATTAGCAAACTAATGTGCTGGGGTTGGGAAAACATATATGTACCCATACTAGAATCTGTCAAAGAAAGCGGTACTCACATATAACAGTCATTCCATCTGTAATCCATACAGTCAAAAAGACTGAAAGTATTCCAGTGAGGAATTTTTTTATTTAAAAAGGCCAAGTTAGTTTATCTGGCGTTCAATATACTAGATACAGTTAGGCCTGCGTTTCATACATCTGGAATTAGCAAACTAATGTGCTGGGGTTGGGAAAACATATATGTACCCATACTAGAATCTGTCAAAGAAAGCGGTACTCACATATAACAGTCATTCCATCTGTAATCCATACAGTCAAAAGACTGAAAGTATTCCAGTGAGGGAATTTTTTATTTAAAAAGGCCAAGTTAGTTTATCTGGCGTTCAATATACTAGATACAGTTAGGCCTGCGTTTCATACATCTGGAATTAGCAAACTAATGTGCTGGGGTTGGGAAAACATATATGTACCCATACTAGAATCTGTCAAAGAAAGCGGTACTCACATATAACAGTCATTCCATCTGTAATCCATACAGTCAAAAGACTGAAAGTATTCCAGTGAGGAATTTTTTTATTTAAAAAGGCCAAGTTAGTTTATCTGGCGTTCAATATACTAGATACAGTTAGGCCTGCGTTTCATACATCTGGAATTAGCAAACTAATGTGCTGGGGTTGGGAAAACATATATGTACCCATACTAGAATCTGTCAAAGAGCGGTACTCACATATAACAGTCATTCCATCTGTAATCCATACAGTCAAAAGACTGAAAGTATTCCAGTGAGGGAATTTTTTTATTTAAAAAAGGCCAAGTTAGTTTATCTGGCGTTCAATATACTAGATACAGTTAGGCCTGCGTTTCATACATCTGGAATTAGCAAACTAATGTGCTGGGGTTGGGAAAACATATATGTACCCATACTAGAATCTGTCAAAAAGCGGTACTCACATATAACAGTCATTCCATCTGTAATCCATACAGTCAAAAGACTGAAAGTATTCCAGTGAGGGAATTTTTTTATTTAAAAAAGGCCAAGTTAGTTTATCTGGCGTTCAATATACTAGATACAGTTAGGCCTGCGTTTCATACATCTGGAATTAGCAAACTAATGTGCTGGGGTTGGGAAAACATATATGTACCCATACTAGAATCTGTCAAAGAAAGCGGTACTCACATATAACAGTCATTCCATCTGTAATCCATACAGTCAAAAAGACTGAAAGTATTCCAGTGAGGGAATTTTTTTATTTAAAAAGGCCAAGTTAGTTTATCTGGCGTTCAATATACTAGATACAGTTAGGCCTGCGTTTCATACATCTGGAATTAGCAAACTAATGTGCTGGGGTTGGGAAAACATATATGTACCCATACTAGAATCTGTCAAAGAAAGCGGTACTCACATATAACAGTCATTCCATCTGTAATCCATACAGTCAAAAGACTGAAAGTATTCCAGTGAGGGAATTTTTTTATTTAAAAAAGGCCAAGTTAGTTTATCTGGCGTTCAATATACTAGATACAGTTAGGCCTGCGTTTCATACATCTGGAATTAGCAAACTAATGTGCTGGGGTTGGGAAAACATATATGTACCCATACTAGAATCTGTCAAAGAAAGCGGTACTCACATATAACAGTCATTCCATCTGTAATCCATACAGTCAAAAGACTGAAAGTATTCCAGTGAGGAATTTTTTTATTTAAAAAGGCCAAGTTAGTTTATCTGGCGTTCAATATACTAGATACAGTTAGGCCTGCGTTTCATACATCTGGAATTAGCAAACTAATGTGCTGGGGTTGGGAAAACATATATGTACCCATACTAGAATCTGTCAAAGCGGTACTCACATATAACAGTCATTCCATCTGTAATCCATACAGTCAAAAGACTGAAAGTATTCCAGTGAGGAATTTTTATTTAAAAAAGGCCAAGTTAGTTTATCTGGCGTTCAATATACTAGATACAGTTAGGCCTGCGTTTCATACATCTGGAATTAGCAAACTAATGTGCTGGGGTTGGGAAAACATATATGTACCCATACTAGAATCTGTCAAAAGCGGTACTCACATATAACAGTCATTCCATCTGTAATCCATACAGTCAAAAAGACTGAAAGTATTCCAGTGAGGGAATTTTTATTTAAAAAGGCCAAGTTAGTTTATCTGGCGTTCAATATACTAGATACAGTTGAGGCCTGCGTTCCTTACATCTGGAATTAGCAAACTAATGTGCTGGGGTTGGGAAACATATATGTACCTGCTAGAATCTGTCAAAGAAAGCGGTACTCACATATAACAGTCATTCCATCTGTAATCCATACAGTCAAAAAGACTGAAAGTATTCCAGTGAGGGAATTTTTTTATTTAAAAGGCCAAGTTAGTTTATCTGGCGTTCAATATACTAGATACAGTTAGGCCTGCGTTTCATACATCTGGAATTAGCAAACTAATGTGCTGGGGTTGGGAAAACATATATGTACCCATACTAGAATCTGTCAAAGAAAGCGGTACTCACATATAACAGTCATTCCATCTGTAATCCATACAGTCAAAAGACTGAAAGTATTCCAGTGAGGGAATTTTTATTTAAAAAGGCCAAGTTAGTTTATCTGGCGTTCAATATACTAGATACAGTTAGGCCTGCGTTTCATACATCTGGAATTAGCAAACTAATGTTGCTGGGGTTGGGAAAACATATATGTACCCATACTAGAATCTGTCAAAGAAGCGGTACTCACATATAACAGTCATTCCATCTGTAATCCATACAGTCAAAAGACTGAAAGTATTCCAGTGAGGAATTTTTATTTAAAAAAAGGCCAGGATTAGTTTATCTGGCGTTCAATATACTAGATACAGTTAGGCCTGCGTTTCATACATCTGGAATTAGCAAACTAATGTGCTGGGGTTGGGAAAACATATATGTACCCATACTAGAATCTGTCAAAGAAAGCGGTACTCACATATAACAGTCATTCCATCTGTAATCCATACAGTCAAAAGACTGAAAGTATTCCAGTGAGGGAATTTTTTATTTAAAAAAGGCCAAGTTAGTTTATCTGGCGTTCAATATACTAGATACAGTTAGGCCTGCGTTTCATACATCTGGAATTAGCAAACTAATGTGCTGGGGTTGGGAAAACATATATGTACCCATACTAGAATCTGTCAAGAAAGCGGTACTCACATATAACAGTCATTCCATCTATAATCCATACAGTCAAAAGACTGAAAGTATTCCAGTGAGGAATTTTTATTTAAAAAAGGCCAAGTTAGTTTATCTGGCGTTCAATATACTAGATACAGTTAGGCCTGCGTTTCATACATCTGGAATTAGCAAACTAATGTGCTGGGGTTGGGAAAACATATATGTACCCATACTAGAATCTGTCAAAGAAAGCGGTACTCACATATAACAGTCATTCCATCTGTAATCCATACAGTCAAAAGACTGAAAGTATTCCAGTGAGGGAATTTTTTTATTTAAAAGGCCAAGATTAGTTTATCTGGCGTTCAATATACTAGATACAGTTAGGCCTGCGTTTCCTTACATCTGGAATTAGCAAACTAATGTGCTGGGGTTGGGAAAACATATATGTACCCATACTAGAATCTGTCAAAGAAGCGGTACTCACATATAACAGTCATTCCATCTGTAATCCATACAGTCAAAAAGACTGAAAGTATTCCAGTGAGGAATTTTTATTTAAAAAGGCCAAAGTTAGTTTATCTGGCGTTCAATATACTAGATACAGTTAGGCCCTGCGTTTCATACATCTGGAATTAGCAAACTAATGTGCTGGGGTTGGGAAAACATATATGTACCCTTACTAGAATCTGTCCAAGCGGTACTCACATATAACAGTCATTCCATCTAGTATTCCATACAGTCAAAAGACTGAAAGTATTCCAGTGAAGTTTTGCTTATAAAATATAATATATTTCATTGTGGATGCCGAAGTTGAATCGCAACAATGAAGAAAATACTGATAAGGGCCCGAGGGCCAGTCGTGGTATCCGTGGAGCCTCTGTTGCTGTTAGAGGGCCAGGAGAGTCAGGGAGGAGACTGGGTGGAAGAACTGATGCAGAGGACGATGGAGTCTTAGACCCCACATAGACTGAAGAGTCGTGGTGATGACTTTCACAGTTCAGAGGAAGAGGTAGTGGTGAACCGAGACAGCAGCGAAGCCAAAGATGGAGCAGGAGGGCCCAAAGCAGGCAGGCCGCCGCCCCAGAGTTCGCCTGCTACTGGACGCCGCCAGCAGGACCCAGCCCCACAAGGCAGCCAAGAGGGTTCCCTGGCATGGCACTTCTTTAAACAATGTCCTACCGACAAGACCGAGTGACTTGCACGCTCTATATCAGAGCCTGGGGCGAGGCATTAGCACATTCTGAACCTCAGCACAACCTGCATGACAGGCATCTACATGCAAAAGCATATGAACTGCAGTGGGGTACACACCAGCAAAAACCAGGCACTCGCTGGGGGCTTCCCCCTGCTCCCTCTGCCGCTGCTGCCTCGGCTTCCGCCTCGGAGGAATGTTGCCACCTGCCGAGGCAGCAAACAGAGGATGTGCCACCGACACCACCACCACCGCCACCGTCAACTAGCGTCTCCACTATATCACACAGCAGCGTTCAGCTCTCAATATCTCAAACCTTAGCAGAGGAGCGCAAATTCCCCCGAGTCACCCTCGGGCCCTTGGCCTGAGCAGCCAGCATTTCTAAACTGCTGGCCTTTGAGAATGCTGTCATTCCGGCTGGTGGACACAGACAGCTTCAAACAGCTGATGGCCATGGCTGTCCCGCGGTATGTGGTTCCCAGCCGCCACTACTTCTCCAAGACAGCCGTGCCTTCCCTGCACATGCAAGTGTCCGATAAAATCAAGTGTGCTGCGCAGCGCCATTTGTGGCAGGGTCCACTAACCACAGACTCGTGGACCAGTAAGCACGGCCAGGGGCGCTATATCTCACTAACTGCACACTGGATGAATGTAGTGGCGGCTGGGCCCAGCGGACAGTTCCTTGGCGCCACGTCCTTCCGCCCCCTAGGATCGCAGGGCATCATTCTCTGCCTCCTGTAGCCTCCCCTCCTCCTATCGGCTTCCTCCTCCACTGCTTCCACCAGCTCATCGGTCAGCCCACACCACCACCAACTCAGCACAGCCGGGGTAGCGTCAGCAGGCCATTCTGAAACTCGCCATGTTTGGGGGACCCAGGCCCCACAGCGCTCAAAGGAGTTGTGGCGGGGTGGTTCTGGCTGAACCGGCCGAGTGGTTTCTGCCGGTGGGGCCTCAGAGCCAGGCCTGGTGGTATGCGATAATGAGGCGAAATCTCGTGGCAGCTCTGGGACTAGCGGTTTGGCGCACATCCCTTGCCTGGCGCATGTGCTGGGCTGGTGAGTTTGCAGAGGTTCGTTCACCACTACCTCAGCATGTCAGAGCTGCTGCATAGTCTTAGCGGGCCGTCTGTCGCGGCGCTTCCGCGCGTTCACATCCTGCCGCTGCTGCTAGCCTGTCTGCGCTGCAAGCGGAGCCGACGCTTCCCGCTCACCGCCTCATATGCAGCGTGCCCACCCGGTGGAACTCCACCTTGCACATGCTGGAGAGACTGTGCGGGCAGCAGCAGGCCATAGTGGAGTTTCAGCTGCATGCGCGCTCGCGATCAGTCGTGCTGCCCGAACAGCACCACTTCACCACCAATGATTGGGCCTCCATGCGAGACCTGTGTGCCCTGCTGCGCTGTTTGAGTACTCCACCAACATGGCCAGTGGCGATGACACTGTTATCAGCGTTACAATACCACTTCTATGTCTCCTTGAGAAAACACTTAGGGCAATGATGTTAGAGGAGGTGGCCCAGGTGGAGGAGGAGAGGAGGATGAGGGCTCGTTCCTAACACTTCGGGCCCAAGGTGGAAGGTGAGAGAGACAGAGGGAGTGGCAAGAAGGTCGTCAGCGCGGCTGTGTCGCGGCCAGCTCATCTGAGAGCAGGGTTAGCATGGCAGAAATGCAGGAAAAGTTTTGTCTCCACGCCCACGGCTATCTGCACCCGACACCTGATACGGGCGATGTTAGCAGGAGAGCAGCATTTCACTAACATGGTTGAACAGTATGTCTGCACACCCCTCCACATCCTGGCCGGATGGTTCGAGCCCCATTCAACTACTGGGTTTCGAAATTGTCCACGTGGCCAGAGTTAGCATGTTATGCCTTGGAGGTGCTTTCCTGCCCGGCGGCCAGCGTTTTATCTGAAGCGCGTGTTCAGCACGGCAGGGCGTCGTTACTGACAAGCGCAGCCGCCTGTCCCACAGCCAACGTGGACAAGCTGACCTTCATAAAGATGAACCAGGCATGGATCCCACAGGACCTGTCCCTCCCTTGTGCAGAGTAGTCCTTATTAACTGCCTAAAACATGTCTTGTTGTGCTACCGGGCCACTTCTTTATTTGATACAAATTTTATGAAACCCACAGTTGAATGAAACTCTTCTCTGTCTGGCGCCGAGGGCTAACCAGATGAAAGTGGCGGTTAAACTAACGGGTGACATGAAGCCATAACCTCTGCCATGCTACCTCTGTCTTCTGTCTGGGTGCTGAGGCCTAAGTCAAATAAAGCGGTCTTCTGCTGTGCTGGGGATATGAAGCTAATCTCCTGACCTCTCTCCTCTGTCTGGGTCCAAAGGCCTAAATCACTGAAAGAGGCCTTCTCCTGTGGTGTGTGATATGATGCCAGAATATGTGCTGTGGTGCCTCTCTCCTCTTCCTGGGTGCAGGGGTCAAAGTAACTCAATGGTGGCTTCTCCTGTGGTGGCTGATATGATGCCAGAATATGCTGCTGTAGGGGCCTCTCTCCTCTGTCCTGGGTGCAGGGGTCAAAGTAATCTCAATGGTGGCTTCTCCTGTGGTGGCTGATATGATGCCAGAATATGTGCTGTGGTGCCTCTCTCCTCTGTCTGGGTCCAGAGGCCTAAATCACTGAAAGAGGCCTTCTCCTGTGGTGTGTAATATGATGCCTGAATATGTGCTGTGGTGCCTCTCTCCTCTTCCTGGGTGCAGGGGTCAAAGTAACTCAATGGTGGCTTCTCCTGTGGTGGCTGATATGATGCCAGAATATGTGCTGTGGGGCCTCTCTCCTCTTCCTGGGTGCAGGGGTCAAAAGTAACTCAATGGTGGCTTCTCCTGTGGTGGCTGATATGATGCCAGAATATGTGCTGTGGTGCCTCTCTCCTCTTCCTGGGTGCAGGGTCAAAGTAACTCAATGGTGGCTTCTCCTGTGGTGGCTGATATGATGCCAGAATATGTGCTGTGGTGCCTCTCTCCTCTTCCTGGGTGCAAGGGTCAAAGTAACTCAATGGTGGCTTCTCCTGTGGTGGCTGATATGATGCCAGAATATGTGCTGTGGTGCCTCTCTCCTCTTCCTGGGTGCGGGGTCAAAGTAACTCAATGGTGGCTTCTCCTGTGGTGGCTGAGTATGATGCCAGAATATGTGCTGTGGGGCCTCTCTCCTCTTCCTGGGTGCAGGGGTCAAGTAACTCAATGGTGGCTTCTCCTGTGGTGGCTGATATGATGCCAGAATATGTGCTGTGGTGCCTCTCTCCTCTTCCTGGGTGCAGGGGTCAAAGTAACTCAATGGTGGCTTCTCCTGTGGTGGCTGATATGATGCCAGAATATGTGCTGTGGTGCCTCTCTCCTCTGTCCTGGGTCCAAGAGGTCTAAAGTCAACTGCAATGGTAGGCCTTCTCCTGTAGTGCTGATGTGATGCTGATATGATGCCAGAATATGTGCTGTGGTGCCTCTCTCCTCTTCCTGGGTGCGGGGTCAAAGTAACTCAATGGTGGCTTCTCCTGTGGTGGCTGATATGATGCCAGAATATGTGCTGTGGGGCCTCTCTCTCTTCCTGGGTGCAGGGGTCAAAGTAACTCAATGGTGGCTTCTCCTGTGGTGGCTAGATATGATGCCAGAATATGTGCTGTGGGGCCTCTCTCCTCTTCCTGGGTGCAGGGGTCAAAGTAACTCAATGGTGGCTTCTCCTGTGGTGGCTGATATGATGCCAGAATATGTGCTGTGGGGCCTCTCTCCTCTTCCTGGGTGCAGGGGTCAAAGTAACTAAATGGTGGCTTCTCCTGTGGTGGTTGATATGATGCCTGATTCTCTGCTGTGTAACCTCTCTCCTCCGTCTGGGTGTAGGGGTCAAAGTAACTAAATGGTGGCCTACTCCTGTGGTGGGTGATATGATGCCTGGTTCTCTGCTGTGGGACCTCTCTCCTTTGTCTGGGTGCTGTGGTCAAAATAATAGTAAGTGACCTTCTCCATTGGTGGGTGACTTGAAGCCTGATTCTGTGCTATGGGACCTCACTCCAATTAATATTGTTTAATTTTTATTTATTTTATGTTAACTCATCATTTCCCTATCTACATTTGTTTGCAGGGGATTTAACTACATTTTGCTGCCTTTTGCAGCCCTCTAGCCCTTTCCGGGTGTGTTTTACAGCCTTTTTAGTGCCCAAAAGTTCGGGTCCCCATTGACTTCTATGGGGTTCGGGTTCGGGATGAAGTTCGGGTCGAGTTCGGATCCCGAACCCGAACATTTTTCGAAAGTTCGGCCGAACTCGTCGAACCCGAACATCCAGGTGTTCGCTCAACTCTAAGCGCAGGCCATACACAGGGCCCGCCTGAAGCTGCACTACACAGGGCACACCTGACGCTGACATACCGCACCACATGTATCAAAAGGCGGGTTCTGACGCCCACTGAAAGATGACAGCGCCAGCATCACTGCTGGGCAAGTTAAGTGGCGAGATGATCAAGATCATCTCGCCACCTTCTGTATGTCTGTGTAGCTCTGCTCTTCCTATTTAAGCCGCAGGCAACATCGCTTGCCAGCAGAAAGCTGGGGCTGCCTGCCGCTGCTGATTAATATGTAGACCAGAGGTCACACTAGATTTTTTCCAGAAGAGTAAAAATACTCCTCTTAACAATTTTAAGGAGCGTTTTTAGCTGAGGAGGAGTACGATTTTTTATATAATGCATAGGCCCACATAACGTTATGAGGCTGATATTTCTGTAGGGAACCATTGCTACTCTCCCGTGCAGAAATAAATGTAGACAATTTTACATTTATCCAACATCATACACTAAACATAAGACCACCGCTGTCATCCACAGCGCCCACCTGCCACTGCCATACACAGCGCCCACCTGACACTGCCGTACACTGCGCCCACATGACGCTGCCATACACTGCGCCCACCTGATGCTGCCATACACAGGGCACACCTGACGCTGCCATACGCAGCGCCCGCCTGACGCTGCCATACACAGGGCCCGCCTGAAGCTGCAATACACAGGGCACACCTGATGCTGCCATACACAGGGCCCACCTGACACTACTATATACATATTACGTAAACAGGTCTAATACATGCCCATTACAAAGATAGTTTACTATAGGCACATTGCACACACAGCTCTGCTACTTGTCCATTACACAGATAGAACTACTGTGTGCACATTACACACAGAAAACTGTACAATAGACTGGTTACACTGCTATAGCCCTGCCTTATACACACCTTCATACATAAAGTACATCTACATTCTCCACCAGCACAGCCTGTTCCCCTAACTCCTCCCACACACAAGGCTGATCACATGCCTGTGACATCACCACAGGTCTTGTAACCACAATGTAGTGTTTAGTCCAATCGCTGGAGCTGCTCCTGGTAAGAGAGATGCCTGTGAGGGGAAGGGCTTCTCGGGAGAGGGGCGGGGGTTCATAGTTGCCAGACCCGGCAGCTTCTGATACAGCGCACCTAACAAGAAAAAGACCATGTGTAAAAATACGCATGAGTCTTTTTCCAGGGAGTAAAATGGCCTGAACAGGCATCTATAACTCTTGTACAGGCGCTATTGCGACCTCTGATGTAGACTGTAACTAGGCAAAGGCCCACCGAGGATTTTCCCGACTCTCAGTCCGAGCCTGGTGCTACGCTGTACGACGTCAGATCACAGCACAAAAAAATCTTGTCTTAGGGTGTGGGAAATACAAGTAAGTTATATTGATAAATATCAAGCTTAATCGATGCCTGTTTTAATATTACATACGGAAAATAGAAATAAAAACATTAATCAAGCAATAGAGAACTTGGAAATCTCATCTTGGGATCTGTGGACCATATAATTTTGAAAAGAGATGACAAGTTTAAAAAAAAAAGGAAAATGCAGTCATGTGGGGGCTCTTCTATGACACTATGACATCCTTGTGCATTGCTGGAGGCTGCATCAAATTTATGACAAGTCTAAGGCTTCGTCATTAATTAGGTGCAGCTCCGGCAGTCTGTGGGCCTAAGCTGGCATAGATTTCAGTTTTCTTTTACTCCAGAAAACTAGCATAAAAGAAAATAAATACCATGGGCTGCTGGTCCCATCCCACCCTCGCCACATCCCTTTTCCGTAAAAGTTGCAATGGAGGTGGAGAAACACGCGTTGTACAAAACTTTTTGCAAGTGGCATTTAAAAAGTCGCAAATACCATACTTGCTACTTTTTATGCCTGAAAACTAGCATGTGGAGAATGATAAATTCCCCCCACTATGTTTGAGACAAGTGACCATTACAATACAACCTGTAAAGAAGTAAAGATGAAAATAAAAATAGGTTGTGGTGGCAATTAAAGATGAGCGAATTTTTCAAAAATTCGATTCAGCCGGTTCACTGAATTTTTTGAAAAAAATTGCTTCGATCCAAATTTATTTGCGGTGAATTGCGTTAAAAAAACAGCTATTTCTGGGCTGCAGACAGCCTTTATAGAGGTCTAGAACACTGTGACTTGCAGTAACACACATAGGGAGTCTTCTGTGGTAGTAAAATAATACTGTAAGTCAGTATGACATGCAGATGAAAGGGGTCGCTCTTAGAATCACTGCATACTTCACTTATTTGTTCAGTCATGGGGCTAAAACTGACCAAATAACTCAAGTATAAACTCAGATTTACAGAAGCGCAGTCCTTTTACATCCCCTACAGCTGATTCCACATAGATGTCTACAGAACTTGTTTTATTAAACTCTTATACAAGTAGAGCCCCCCTGACAGAATGGAAAGGGTGTCAGTAGTAAGTTTGTGTTGACGTCACTGAATAATATGCCCTTGCTCTGATCCGTCAGAACAATAACCCACAAAAAACGGATCCTGTCTGTGGAGCATACATCTTCACTCGGTCAGCATTTGCTCAATAATCCATCAGTATTGCTAATGCCAAAAAAAACAGGAGTATATCTAAAACAGAGATGACACGTGAATGGAATATTTGCATGTCTTTTGTGTTTTGTACCCACTCCTGCTTTTTGCTACCAAATCATAAGCCAATTCTGATGGGACCATACAGGCCTTAAAGCTGCTACACAGACAGGATCCGTTGTGCGTCTCGTTTTTCCTTCCTTCTCACAGATCAGAAGAAGTGTCAAATAAATGATGATGTCAGCCAGGCCTAAAGGCAAAATAGTGGCCCAGTCATAAAGTTGGGAGGGTGGGAACAGCATGAGAAGTCCACAGAGTAGACCTATGACATAGTGGTGAGGTGAAAGCAGCATGAGGAGACCACAGAGTTGCCCAATGACAGAGTCTGGAGGTGGAAGAAGTATGAGTAGGCCTATGAGTAGGCCACAGAGTGGCACAATGACCGAGTCTGGAGGTGGCAGCAGCATGAGAAGGCCACAGCGCGGCACAATGACACAATGTGGAGGGGGCAGCAGCATGAGTAGGCTAGAGAGTGGCACAATGACTGAGTCTGGATGTAGCAGCAGCATGAGGATACAACAGAGCAGCACAATGACAGAGTCTGGAGGTGGCAGCAGCATGAGTAGGCCACAGAGTGGCACAATGACCGAGTCTGGAGGTGGTGGCAGTATGAGGAGGCCACCGAGTGGCACACTGACCGAGTCTGGAGGTGGCAGCAGCATGAGAAGGCCACAGCGCGGCACAATGACACAATGTGGAGGGGGCAGCAGCATGAGTAGGCTAGAGAGTGGCACAATGACTGAGTCTGAAGGTGGCAGCAACATGAGGAAACTACAGAGCAGCACATTGACAGAGTCTGGAGGTGGCAGCAGCATGAGGAGACCACAGAGTGGCACAATGACAGCTGGGTTAAGAAAAGACTTTGCTTTTTCTGTGGTAAAGGAGGACATTTTGTTAACTTATGTCCTTATATTAAACATCAAGTTGAAAAGGGAAAAGAAAAAACTAATGTGTTTATTCCTCTTCTCCTCTTGGTAGCGTGGATGGGGAATCTGAGAATGTACTTTTGTCATTTACCGGTAGTATCCGATTTCTCCTGCCTGCCAAGGTGGCGTTAGACTCCAAAACTATGGAAATGGAAGTATTTATTGACAGTGGGCAGGGATGGGGTAGTGGATGGCCAGTTTGTCCGTATGCATGGTTTGACAAAAAACGTATTAGACAAAAATAATGCTGTGTTTGCGATTGCTTCCACCCCTCTCTCAAAAGTGTCTGTCTCTAATGGGGCAGGACATTCGCCGAAAGGTTGGAGATTCTCATATTGAATCCATTTCATGTCTTGTACTGGAGGGTTTGCTTGCTCCTCTGGTGCTAGGTTTACCATGGTTAACCAAACATAACTATACCATCGCTTGGCAAGCGAGACAGATTCTTTATTGGAGTGATTACTGCCTTGACAACTGTCTCAGCACGTTGCTTTCTGTTGTAACTACTAAAATGTTACCTTCTTTTCTTGTGGATTTTTCTGATGTATTCTCTGAGGGTGGAGACCAGGAGTTGCCTCCTCATCGGGAGTATGATTGTTCCATCAACCTTATTCCCAGAACTAGATTGCCAAAGTCTCGGTTGTATAATCTTTATAATCACCAAGAGTTTGGCTAAAGGTCATATTAGACCATCCAAATCACCAGTGGCTGCAGGGTTCTTCTTTGCTAAAAAAAAAAGGACTGAACTCTTAGGCCATGTTTGGACTTCCATGAGCTTAATCGCATCACTATCCGTGATCCCTATCCCCTTCCTTTGATCCCAGATTTATTCAATCAGATTGTCCAAGATTGGTGCCAAGGTGTTCTCTAAGTTGGATTTGAGGGGGGCATATAATCTGATAAGAGTCAAGGAAGGGGGAGAATGAAAAATGGCCTTTAATACTCCTGAGGGTAATTTTGAGAATCTGGTCATGCCTTTTGGTTTGACCAATGCTCCTGCTGTTTTTCAACACTTCATCAATGACATCTTTCATCATCTGGTGGGCAGGTTTGTGGTGGTTTATCTGGATGATATTTTAATTTATTCCCCTGCTATAGAGATGCAAAAGGATCATGTGAGACAGGTCTTACAGATCCTAAGAGAGAATAAATTGTATGCTAAAATGGAGAAGTATGTATTTGTGGTCCCAGAAGTGCAATTCCTGGGGTACCTACTTTCATCTTCGAGTTTTCGTATGGATCCGGAAAAAGTCAGTGCTTTGTTGGACTGGGATTAACCTGAAGTTCTGAAGGCACTCATGCGATTTTTGGGGTTCACAAACTACTACCGTAACTGTTGTTAAACCATTAACTGATATAACTAAGAAAGGCAGGCATTTCTCAGTCTGGTCTAAAGAAGCATTACATGCTTTTTCAGAGATAAAGGAATGTTTTGCTTCTGCTCCTATTCTCGTGCAACCTGATGTGTCACAACCATCCATTGTGGAAGTTGATGCATCAGAGGTAGAGCTTGGAGCAGTCTTGTCGCAGGGTCCATATCCTAGCGAATGGCGCCTTTGTACTTTTTTGTCTAAAAATACTCTCTTCTGCCAAAAGAAATTATGATGTAGGTAATAGAGAGTTGCTGGCCATTAAATTGGCTTTTGAGGAATGGCGTCATTGGTTGGAGTGATTCATCCCATTACGGTAATTACTGATCACAAAAATCTGGCTTACCTGGAGTCGGCTAAACGTCTGAACCCAAGGCAGGCCAGATGGTCGTTGTTTTCTACTAGATTTCATTTCATTGTCACTTATTGCCCTGGGATTAAAAACGTCAAGGCGGATGCATTGTCGCGTAGGTTTCCCGGGGGGGGGGGGGGGTGAGGGGGACCCTCTTCCCTGACACCCCCTCCTGTCATGGTGGATGGTAATCTTAAGTTTCAGATTGCCAGGATAGTGAACTATTCTTAATGGATCTCTTCAGTACCTCGTGCACTGGAAGGGTTACGGTCCAGAGGAAAGAATGTGGGTTCCTGCGACCGACGTGAATGCCAGTCGTCTTGTGAAGGCCTTTCACAGGGCGCATCCTGATAAGGTCTGTCCTGGGTGTCCGGAGGCCACCCGTAGAAGAAGGCTTACTGTCACGGTTCCTCATGTGAGAGATGTGAGAAGATCGGATAGACTTGCTGCATGTGAAGCTATCTGACAGGTCTCTGTTTTCCTCTATGTATTTTGTTGTTTGGCAGGATCTCGCCTCTCCTCAGGTGCCGCTCATTATCAGTGATGAGGCTCTATTTGGGTCTGCCTCACACTGCTGACCATGTGGTTGATATTTCTGCTTTGAGTAGCTAGAGCTTGTTTGTCTTGGATTTCCTGCTTCTCCATACATCTCTAAACTAAGTACTAGTTGCCTTCTCTGTTTGTTATTCTCTGGTGTGTGTTTCTAGGCCTCAGGGAGATGCGGGTTCCCTCATCAGGGAAGGAACCAGCTGTCTCATCTCTTGCTACCTATCCTAGGTAGGAGTTTTAGCAGGGCATAGGTATCCGGCGTATGAGTATTTCCATTATCAGGATCTGCTCATACTGGCAGGAGTTAGGGAAAGGCCTAAGTATTACAAGGAGGTCATTATCCCTCTTCCTTAGCTTTTGAGGCCTAGACTGTTGTCTATTTGTTAATAACTTAGAAAAAGGACCTAAAGGGGCCACATAGAAACTAATGAACCCTATTCACACAATGGGCACTTGTCCACTGAAAATAAGTCTTAGACTCAAGATAGCACAAAATATATATCTTTATTAATTATCAGCATAACAATATACAATACATGTATAGAATGTTAAAAACAAGGAAGTACATGAACAGAGGGACACTTAGAAGGGAACTGGTAGAGTGAAATCTCCAAAAAAGATTTAAATGAGGAATATATTATATCATTTCTTCATGGGCTGAGTAGAAAACGCCCCCAACTGGCCATATAGAGATAACAGGTGTACAAAAAAGTTTGAGTCAAAGTGCATGTGCATACATGATTTTATAAAATGTAAAAAATAAAAAGTAAAATTTTCCTACACCAAAGATATATTTAGAACGAGTAATCAATGAATACCACACAAATTTATCAACATATCTTCAATAACTGCATACATAAATCAAACATGTTACCGACCAAGCTAAGTAAATATCAGTCGGCATATGGAAGGTCACTCCACCATTGTCCCATTCCAGTCGCCCTCACTTACTCAACGCGTTTCGCCAGATGGCTTCATCAGGGGAAGTGAGGGACAGTGGTAAGACCGTCATATATATATATATAAGTTAATTAACCATAAACTAAGTCACCTGTTTGTCAATTGCCTCCCATATTCCTGGATTGTTGCAGGACCTTCCAACAAACAGGTCACATGGGGTATATACCATACATATACTCCATTGGATGTTGCAAAATCTCTCATACTCTCGCGAGACTACATGCAGCACTAGGATTGCTCTAGGTAAAATCTTCCCAACCCTCTGTTACTAACACATCATGAGGGGAGCGTGGCAGCAGATAATATTGCCTAAGCAAGACTCCGTGCACCCTAAATACATGTAAAATCATATAATCACTGTGACAACCACCCGCCAATCCCGTCGTACTATGCCACAGTTGCCATACAGGTCTCCACTAGAGACTTCTGGAGGCGAATCCACTGTGAGCACAGTAGACGTTTAAGATTGGTTGGTGGGCCCAGAAATGATACGATCGCGATTGCATATACAATCGGTAAAAATAAAATTATCAATTTCACACTGGAAATCGATTTAATTTGCTCTTCGTATTGAATCGGAGCGAAGAGACCCCGCCTAGCTATTCCTAAATGAAAGAACGGGTATTTGTAACCTAGCTAGTAAATTAACAAATTATAAAAATAAAACAATTTGGTAGTATGTCTCCTGAGGACAGAGTTCTTAGCATAGATCAGATGATCAAGTAACAAGGGCAAAACCGGAACGATGAAATCGTTAGTTTTTATTCTAAACTATCCAAAAAAATATATACATTAAAACCGACAGATAAATGTACCTGTCAGTTGAACAGATTGGTTTGGATAGAAATAGAAGAGATGGAAGGGAATAAAATGTCTGTAAGTTCTGAATTACTGTAGTAAAGTCCAGTAAAAGGCAAAGTCTTTGTAAGGTATAATCCAATATGGTGATGTGCCCGTGTCCAGCGGGCAGTCGGGATGTTGTTCGACGTCAGAAGAAGAAGAAGGACCCAGGGCTGGATGTGTCGCAGGGTTTTACCCACTCTGTAGTGGGAAGGGGTTGTGACCCGCACAAGTCTGGCCTTGGGTAATTGGAAGAGGGGCAGTTCCTGCCCTGGACAGAGAAAATCTAGCTGAATCTTTGCCGTGCCAGTTTCTCCGTATCCATGGGTCAAATTAGGACATAGAGGCCATATTGATGATCAGCACAATTTTACAAATCCTCTGATACCAAACAGGATAGAATTACCATTTGGATTCCCTGAGAGCTTTGATATCTGAGAGAGAGAATCTTTGATTGACTGGCCGATTCCCTGAAAGGTGTATTATTGGGGCCGGAATAATCCCTGAAGAGATGGTTCAGTGCATTGGTTCCGAACCCAGGAAATATGAGGAAATATGGATGCAAATATGAAAGCTATGTATTAGAGGTGGCTGCCCAGTGACCTCTTCTTGTGTCTCAACCAGCTGCCTCATAAGGATCTGTCCTGCTCTCTTTGAAGCGCACTGGCAAGACTGAAGGTGTGAGGACCCTGCTGGTATTGGAGACACTATGGCTGCAGAAAGACCAGGTTTATGAGCTTCTGTCACTAGAGAACTAGATTGATGGCTACTCAACTTGGCATGGGGCAGGAAAGTTTTGTCACAAGGAGGTGATAATGGCACCTCTGCTCTGTGAATTACTCCTTTAGTGAAAAGAGAAGATTTTTAGTTAACGCTCTGGTGTCTCTGCGATTGTGAAATATGGCGCATTTGCGATTTCCTAGTATCGCTGTGGATCGCAAAGCGTCACACCTCCCCCCTTTGGAAGATTGGGGAAGGAGTGGTCAGCAAGACTGGGACTGAAGCAATCCCAACTCCCTATTTGAGTTCATTACAGCAGAAAAGTCCGTCCGCATTCTGATGGCGACTTCCCGGTTTGTGCTGAATCGTGAAATCGTACTGTTGGAGCGCTAAGCTCCAGCGGAGGAGTTTTCCGTTGGTACCAGCAGTACGTTTCAGCCAGCTGAGAGGGTTGTGATCTGTGATGACCATGAAGGATCATCCATATAGGTATGATTGTAGTTTTCGGCTCAGGTAGAGGACAGGGTGCTCACTCCCAGTTGGGTCCACCTGACTAAGGACGGCTCCCAGACCGTGGTCTGAGGCGTCAGTTTGTACTAGGAACTGACGGGAGAAGTCGGGAGCTTGAAGGACAGGAGCGCTAGCTAGCGCTTCTTTCAGGGCCCGAAATGCCTGTTCTAGTTCCGAGTTCCATGTGACCGAGTTGGGTTGTTTTTTGCCCGTTGCATCGGTCAGTGGTTTAGCCAGAGTACTATAGGACGGAACAAACTTTCTATAGTACCCTGCCGTTCCCAGAAACGCCTGTATTTGCTTTTTGGTGGTAGGCCGTGGCCATGCTACAATGGCATCGACCTTCCCTATCTGAGGTTTCAGGGTCTGGCTGCCTACTCTGTGTCCTAGGTACTGCACCTCTGTCATGGCAATCTGACATTTGTTGTGCTTAACGGTCAGATTGGCAGCAGATAGTCTTCCCGAAACCTGTGACTGATGGTCAAGGTGATCTTCCCAGGTTGGACTATATATGGCTATATCGTCCAGATATGCTAGGGCATAACCTTGCATTCCTTCCAACAGTTCATTCATGGCCCGCTGAAAGGTGGCGGGCGCATTCTTCATTCCAAAGGGCATACGAGTAAACTCAGAGGCCAAAAGGGGTGATAAATGCGAATTTCGCTCTCGCCTCTGGCGCAAGTGGAATCTACCAGTATCCACGGCTCAAGTCCATGATTGTTAGATAGCTGGCGGCCGCCAGCTGATCCAGCAATTCATCAATTCGAGGCATGGGATACGCATCGGTTATGGTGATGTCATTCAGTCTCCGATAGTCGACACAGAACCGGGTTGTCTTGTCCTTTTTGGGGACTAAAACAACCGGGGCGGCCCATGGACTAGAGGATTTCTGGATGACCCCTAACTCTAGCATCTCCTCAATCTCTCGTTTGATCTCAGCCTGTACTCCGGGTGAGGTGCGATAGGGACCCTGCCGTAAGGGCTTGTGGGTCCCTGTGTCAACTCAGTGAGCTGCTTGGTTGGTTTGGCCAGGGATTCCTGAGAATGTGGCGCTGTGCGCACACAGGAGAGTGGTGAGCTGAAGTTGCTGTGGGTACGAGAGGTGGGGGTTGATGTTCCAATCATCTGCCACGTCTCGTAGCTCTGCTAGCAAGTCTAACAGTGGATCTGGCTCTTCAGGTTCTAGCTGGCTACACACTGCTAATACATACTGCTCTCTTTCCTCGTGTGCTTTTAACATGTTCACGTGGAACAGTTTCTGTCGCTTACCCCCGAGACTCACTAGGTAAGTGACTGGTTTCACCTGTTTCAGAATGGTGTATGGCCTGTCCCAGGCAGCCTGCAATTTGTTCTGCCTGACCGGGAGTAGGGCGTATACCTTCTGACCTGCTTGGTATGACCGCTCTCTGGCGTGCTGATCATACCAAGCCTTCTGTTTGGCCTGTGCCTTTGCGAGGTTTTCCGTCACTATGGTCATGAGGGACTCCATCTTGTCCCGAAATTTTAGGACATATCAACCACGGAGACTTCTGAGGGGTCACCTTTTCCCTCCCAGGTCTCCCGAATCAGTTTTAAGGGCCCTCGGACGTCTCGTCAATATAGGAGTTCAAAGGGGGAGAACCCAGTGGACTCCTGTGGCACTTCTCTGTAAGCGAACAGCAAATGAGGCAGGTGTCGCTCCCAGTCCTTCCCATGCGATTCCACGAACGTGGCCAGCATTTGCTTTAACGTTCCGTTGAAACGTTCGCAAAGGCAGTTGGTTTGCGGGTGATACGCACTGGAAGTGGTGGGCTTGATTTGCATCCTCTCACAGAGGGCTTCCATTAGCTCCGACATGAAGCAAGAGCCCTGATCAGAGATCATCTCGGCGGGAAAACCTACACGCGAGAAAATCCCGATTAAGGCGTCCGCTACCGTGGCAGACCTAAGGGAAGACAGTGCTACCGCCTCTGGGTAACAGGTGGCATAGTCCACGACCGTTAATATGTAGCGCTTGCCAGAACTGCTAGGAATGGGAAGGGGACCAATTATATCCACTGCCACTCTCTGGAAGGGCTCTGTGATCACGGGCAATGGCTGCAAAGGAGCTTTGCGGGGTCCTCCAGCCTTCTTAACCCTCTGGCAAGTGGTACACGATCGGCAGTACTTAGTTATGTCCGTTCCCATCGTGGGCCAGAAAAAATGGTTCTGAACACGTTTGTGGGTCTTTCTGATACCCAAATGTCCTGCAAGTGGAATGTAGTGGGCTGCTTTGAGCACCTGTGCCCGAAATTCCCTAGGGACTACCAGCTGTCTCGTGTTCTCACCTGCGCCACCTTTTGTAGGCTGTACAGCTTCACAGTACAGTCTGTTGTTCTCCCAATAGATTTTATATGGAGTGCCCTCGCCTGGAGGCTGGCCGGCTCGGGCCCTAAGTGCCTCCAGACTAGGGTCACCCTTCAAAGCCTGCACGAATGCAGCGCCACAGTTCTCCTCCAGCTGACCAGTGACGTATGAAGTCAGCTGTGGAGAGTGACCTTCGATGCTGGGGTCAGATGTGGGTGGAGGGACGGCTGGTTCTGTCCCCACAGCCCCATCGGAGCCCAGGTTACTGGCGTCACTGGAAGCATCTGCCAGCGCAGTGACACAATCATCATCATCACATGAAAAGGTCTTTCTCGCATTGTCACCCGCCTGAAGGTCAGAATCGCCCGAGGGGGATCCTTCTGTCGGTTCTGAGTTCAGGCAGCTGGCCATAGCACGTGTAATGGCAAGAACAGGTACAGCATCATTTATATCACCATTGCTAACACTAACACATGCATGTGGATCAACAATGACAGGTGCAGCAGTAGGCAAATGACATTCGGTTACTTGTACATTTAAATCTGATACCTCCCTAGGTGCGTTAGGGACAGTAGAAATAGCAGGCAAAGTGTCCCCGTCTCCCTGTTTCCCCAAAGGGCTGTACAGTACCTGGTTTTGGTCAGGGAGTCCTGCTTGGGCCTCCTGCGCGCTTGCAGGGTATTCGTAATGGAAAACAAGGGTTGTCTCACGGTTCACTGGGCCAGCGGGCCTGCCTTCTCTCCAGTTCTGGGACATGGCTCTGTCCTGATTGGGTACTGGAGTTTTGCGGCTGTCAGGTACCAGGGGTTTGCGGATGTCTGATACCACAGGCCTGCGGATGTCCGTCATCACAGGTTTGCGAATGTCCGGTACCCGGGTTGCGACAAACATGTCTGCCAGCTCAGCATCTTCTTTCACAGACTGGGGCTTGCGCTCCAGCACAAACTGTCTCACGTCTGTAGGGCATACAGCGAGGAGTTGGTCATGAATCATCAAATCCTCAAGGTTAGCATAAGTCTTTTCTTTAAGAGTTCTGGTCCATTGGCGGAATGTGGTGCATAGGCGGCTAGCCACATCCGCATAAGAGTCTGCAGATCCTTTCTGGATGGCACGGAACTTTTTCCGGTAAACCTCAGGGGTTAACTGGAACTTAGCGATTATGGCATCCTTGATGGTCTGATAATCGCAACCTTGGTCTGTGGGCAGTTCCGCAAAAGCATCCAGCGCTTTTCCAGTCAGCTGAGGCGTCAGGTGTAGAGCCCACTGATCCTCAGGGATGCAGAACTGGCGGCAGGCTCTCTCAAACGAGTGTAAATATAAATCAATGTCCCCGTTTTTCTCCATAACTGGAAACCTTGCTTTGGGGACCACCGGTAGAGGTACGCCCCCTGCAGCAGGAGTGTTAGGAGAGGAAGACCGCTCGGCCTGTCTCACTTGGGCCAGTTCTAGTGCACGCTGGTGCTGCAGCGCTTCTCTCTGAAGCTGGAACTGCTGCTGTCGCTCCTCTCTTTCAAGCTGCATCTCCAGGTAGAAACGTAAATCCGCGCCAGTCAGGCCGGGTAACAACTGCTGGCTCATAGGGCCCAAAGCAGTGAAGTTTTGTCCAGAGCTGCTCATTCCTTGCTGAGGGTTAGCAGGAGCTGTGGACATAGTGTTATCCAGGGTATCCACATAACCCAGAGCTGATGTAGCAACATCAGCACTCCCATAACTGGCGGTGCTGGGTGACGTTAAACGAAGGGGCAGCGAAGCCTCCCTCATGGGATTGGAATCCTCCATCGCTTGGCCGTCTCTCTCCGTCAAAGCCTTGATCAACTGTGATCGATTTTTGCTCAGAATAGCTATGCCTTGCGACTCACTCACGGCTTGTAAGTCGGAGACAGACCAACTTTGGCAATTTGGAACTGAATCAGACATTTAGAAAAGAAGAGTAAAAGAATAGGATATAGCAAAGAAAAGGTGGGGAAAATGTAAGCCAATCTATTCCTATCAATGTGTACCGTTTTGCGCCCGTTCCGCAGGACAGGATACTAAGTAACCACTGTCCTATTGTTCTGATTGCACAAAAAGCTGCACTTGTCAGTTCTTTGTGCTCTGATCTCCCAAAAGCTGACTTCTGCCTGGTTTTGGGTTCTGCTATCCCACTGCTGCCACCAATGTGACAACCACCCGCCAATCCCGTCGTACTATGCCACAGTTGCCATACAGGTCTCCACTAGAGACTTCTGGAGGCGAATCCACTGTGAGCACAGTAGACGTTTAAGATTGGTTGGTGGGCCCAGAAATGATACGATCGCGATTGCATATACAATCGGTAAAAATAAAATTATCAATTTCACACTGGAAATCGATTTAATTTGCTGCCACCACTCTTCATATTGAATCGGAGCGAAGAGACCCCGCCTAGCTATTCCTAAATGGAAGAACGGGTATTTGTAACCTAGCTAGTAAATTAACAAATTATAAAAATAAAACAATTTGGTAGTATGTCTCCTGATGACAGAGTTCTTAGCATAGATCAGATGATCAAGTAACAAGGGCAAAACCGGAACGATGAAATCGTTAGTTTTTATTCTAAACTATACAAAAAAATATATACATTAAAACCGACAGATAAATATACCTGTCAGTTGAACAGATTGGTTTGGATAGAAATAAAAGAGATGGAAGGGAATAAAATGTCTGTAAGTTCTGAATTACTGTAGTAAAGTCCAGTAAAAGGCAAAGTCTTTGTAAGGTATAATCCAATATGGTGGTGTGCCCGTGTCCAGCGGGCAGTCGGGATGTTGTTCGACGTCAGAAGAAGAAGAAGGACCCAGGGCTGGATGTGTCGCAGGGTTTTACCCACTCTGTAGTGGGGAGGGGTTGTGACCCGCACAAGTCTGGCCTTGGGTAATTGGAAGAGGGGCAGTTCCTGCCCTGGACAGAGAAAATCTGGCTGAATCTTTGCCGTGCCAGTTTCTCCGTATCCGTGGGTCAAATTAGGACATAGAGGCCATATTGATTATCAGCACAATTTTACAAATCCTCTGATACCAAACAGGATAGAATTACCATTTGGATTCCCTGAGAGCTTTGATATCTGAGAGAGAGAATCTTTGATTGACTGGCCGATTCCCTGAAAGGTGTATTATTGGGGCCGGAATAATCCCTGAAGAGATGGTTCAGTGCATTGGTTCCGAACCCAGGAAATATGAGGAAATATGGATGCAAATATGAAAGCTATGTATTAGAGGTGGCTGCCCAGTGACCTCTTCTTGTGTCTCAACCAGCTGCCTGATAAGGATCTGTCCTGCTCTCTTTGAAGCGCACTGGCAAGACTGAAGGTGTGAGGACCCTGCTGGTATTGGAGACACTATGGCTGCAGAAAGACCAGGTTTATGAGCTTCTGTCACTAGAGAACTAGATTGATGGCTACTCAACTTGGCATGGGGCAGGAAAGTTTTGTCACAAGGAGGTGATAATGGCACCTCTGCTATGTGAATTACTCCTTTAGTGAAAAGAGAAGATTTTTAGTTAACGCTCTGGTGTCTCTGCGATTGTGAAATATGGCGCATTTGCGATTTCCTAGTATCGCTGTGGATCGCAAAGCGTCACAATCACTACATTCATATAGAGGCAGAGAATAAAAGATAACATAAGTAAAGTTGATAACCATAAAGGGACACGCATTACAATTTCACAAACTTTATTAGTTAATAAAAGACCAACGACATGCACAATAAATATAAAAATAATTATATATGGCAGCAATACAGATAGTGGCCAAGACATGTGGCTCCCCTCCCACACACAGAAAAACCCCGATAGTTCTCCTATATAAGGTAAAAAACCTTCTACAAAAGTGCTGGCATAGACAGACACATCCCCAATACAACAATTGTACAATAGAACAAGGCCCCACTAAAACTAGTATAGTGGATAAACCACACAAACACTGCAGCAAGGAGGCATATATATTCCATAAATGTATACCTGAGGGACACTTGGAGAGGAGAACACGGGTTTTCTATTGCAGAGAGGAGAGCCCACCCCGACGTACGTTTCGCTCCGCTTTCTCAAGGGGCGTGTTTGAATCAATCTCTCTAACCTCTATATATATCCATGTTCATCAGGTATAATATAAAATACATGTGTGTGTTGTTAATTTTAAACTGACCTCCTCATCGTAAGACACGCTGGGAGCACGTCACATCTCCGCGCCATCGCGCTGCCAATGACATCACAAACACGCGAGACAGCGCCCAGCAGCTAACCAGTCAGCCGCATGATCTCGCGGCATCATGACGCAAACGGGCACCAAACATCCATCAGGCCGCGAGATCACGCGTTAAGACATCAACACGAGAGTACGTGTCTAAAAATAAGTCACGTGTTGCGGCATTACGCCGCATTCATGACGTACAGGGACATGTGGGAAACATGCGGACGACTTGAGAGGGCGTTTTCAAGACAGAGGCTATGGAAAAAGATGCATTGAGAGAGCATATAATAGAGCAAAATCCACCAGTAGAAGAGATTTACTCCATAAAAAGGTGAGACGTGAGGACAAACCAGTGGTCAGATTTATTACAAATTTTAATCCTAAGTGGAAGGCGGTTAATGCAGCCCTGACCAAATACTGGAACATCCTCACACAGGACCCACAATTACAGGATGTTATACCAGACCGTCCATCTATCACATACCGTAGGGCAAAGAATTTGCGAGACCATCTAACTCGGAGCCTGTATACTCGCAAGCCCCCTAACCCCTTTGGTACAAAGGGAACTCCATGGGGGAGTAGCGCTTGTGGGAAGTGTGTAGCGTGTAAAAATATGGAAAAAGCCTCCCACTTTCATAATTCTGACCATGGGAGGACTTTTAAAATCACACACACCATCAATTGCGCTACAGTGGGTGTCATTTATTGGGCCAATTGCCCGTGTGACCTTATATATGTGGGGATGACGTCGCGGCAGTTGAAGAGAAGGGTGAGAGAACATGTCCTATCTATAGAGGCAGCTAAAGACGAAGAAGATTTAACATCACTGAAAACACTCCCCCGCCATTTTAAAGAAAGGCATGGATCAGATGGATCCCTGTTGCGTTTTAGAGGAATTGATAGGGTCATTATGTCACCAAGAGGAGGTAATCTTAAGAAGATCCTCGCGCAGCGAGAAACAAAGTGGATTTTTCTTCTCAATACAGTATCACCTCATGGCCTCAACGAGGGAATTACTTATGCTCCATTCTTATAAAGAATTCTATTTATATATATATTTTTTTGCTTTGTAAAATTTGTCGGATAAGAAGCTACATATAGGTTTCTGCCTCCCTTCCTTTCTCGTGCTCCTGTGGCCTGGTGACTCACACTGATGCTTACGGATCATTGTTTTTAAATTAATTTTTTAATTATAATATTTGTTTTATATAATATAATATATATATTGCATTGCTCTAACTCTTTAAATCCATGATTTTTAGATCATGTTGGGTATAGATGAAATGGCAGACTGAAGATTCGTTTTGGACATGTGATGGACTTTCTCTTTATGGACTTTCTCGTTTCGGATTATGCAGTCGGGCAAAATCGTTATTTTCTTATTTATTTAATTTATTTAATTTATTTTATTTTATTATATGAGAGAAGGAGGAATTTTGGATACATTCTTAGCTAGTGTGGGGTAGCGCTTAATATGTAGATGGGGTCATATGACATATGAATGGATATATGAATTATGTTTAGATTTTATGTATATATTTATTATGTACTAGCCTGTCGGCTATTTATAACTATAACTACATTGAAAATGAATTATCACTTTTATCAGGGTAAAAATTCTATATAATTTTTTTTTAATTTTTGGCACTTGCATGATCACATTGCACTGAGCACTTTAGTCACTGTCACTTTATAGTTTTTTATACTTTATTGTGGGGAATTGCTCTGGTAGACAGGCTTGCGGACGCAGTATAGAGGCAAGGTATACAGTTCTCTGGGTAAAGCAGAAGTGTTTTATTCACACTCGGCAAAACAGAAACAGTCTTTAGTGCTTGTTCACACAAGGCAAAACAGAAACAGTCTTTAGTGCTTGTTCACACAAGGTAAAACACCCGGCAAAAACATAAGTCCCACAGCAAGGTCACCTGAGTGGTCAGTGATAGTTCACACCTGGCAGTTAGCTCGGCCACGCAAAGTTTCCACCAGCGGCTTCCAGGTAGACTGCACGCCTGTTTGCAGCCTCTTGCTCTCAGCCCTGAGAGCTCCACAGCAACACCAGCAGCTTCCAGGATAATCACCTCCCACCTGCTGAGGTGGCTGCCTTTTAAAGGCCCGGAAAAAGTCCGGCCTGGACCGTGGGGAATAGTCTCCCACCCAGCACTTGACTATTCCCAATAAGAGCCGGCCCGGATCGGCTTTGTAGCCATACTAAATATCAATGTGTCAAGCAGCACTAGCTGCTGCTGACACAAAAAATCCGGCTCTTATCTCACCGAGGCCAGGAACCTCGGTGACACGTACCTTCCGTCGACGACGGAACCTTGCGCCCTCTTACAATATATTAATTATTATTTTGATGACAATTATATTTTTTTATTTGGTTTGGATAAGGATTTCTTTTTTATATATATAAGAGGTTGGTTTCACGTTTATGTGAAGGTCACATGATCAGAATAGGATCGGATGACCGCGTAACACAGGTTTTCACACCAATATATATACATGTATTTTATATTTTGTATTCGCTTTGGTGACATTACCCCATTTTAGGTAACGGAGTATTTATTATTATTATTGTTATTATTAGTATTCCTCTGTCCATTTCTTTTTCTGTTTTTGCCTTTTCTTGCTGTGTGTCCTACATAATTGTAGGCAGTATTTTGCGAGTATCATCTTTCCCACATGTTTTTGTATTAGAGATGGATGAAGTCTCGTGACCATTTCTCCGAGGAGAGGATGTTGTCCCTGTACGTCACGAATGCGGCGTAATGCCGCAACACGTGACTTATTTTTAGACACATACTCTCGTGTTGATGTCTTAACGCGTGATCTCGCGGCCTGATGGATGTTTGGTGCCCGTTTGCGTCATGATGCCGCGAGATCATGCGGCTGACTGGTTAGCTGCTGGGCGCTGTCTCGCGTGTTTGTGATGTCATTGGCAGCGCGATGGCGCGGAGATGTGACGTGCTCCCAGCGTGTCTTACGATGAGGAGGTCAGTTTAAAATTAACAACACACACATGTATTTTATATTATACCTGATGAACATGGATATATATAGAGGTTAGAGAGATTGATTCAAACACGCCCCTTGAGAAAGCGGAGCGAAACGTACGTCGGGGTGGGCTCTCCTCTCTGCAATAGAAAACCCGTGTTCTCCTCTCCAAGTGTCCCTCAGGTATACATTTATGGAATATATATGCCTCCTTGCTGCAGTGTTTGTGTGGTTTATCCACTATACTAGTTTTAGTGGGGCCTTGTTCTATTGTACAATTGTTGTATTGGGGATGTGTCTGTCTATGCCAGCACTTTTGTAGAAGGTTTTTTACCTTATATAGGAGAACTATCGGGGTTTTTCTGTGTGTGGGAGGGGAGCCACATGTCTTGGCCACTATCTGTATTGCTGCCATATATAATTATTTTTATATTTATTGTGTATGTCGTTGGTCTTTTATTAACTAATAAAGTTTGTGAAATTGTAATGCGTGTCCCTTTATGGTTATTTGGTTAACATTAGCATAGTCACGCATCGTATTATGAGTGAGTAGCGTTGGCATTCATAAGTAAAGTTGAGCAAACACCTGGATATTCGGGTTCGAGAAGTTCGGGTCCCTAAAATGTTCGGGTTCGGGATCCGAACTCGACCCGAACTTTATCCCAAACCCGAACCCCATTGAAGCCAATGGGGACCCGAACTTTTGGGCACTAAAAAGGCTGTAAAATAGTCCAGGAAAGGGCTAGAGGGCTGCAAAAGGCAGCAAAATGTAGGTAAATGCCCTGCAAACAAATGTGGATAGGTAAGTGAATTAAAATAAAATAAATAAAAATTAACCAATATCAATTGGAGAGAGGTCTAATAGCAGAGAATCAGGCTTCAAATCACCCACCAATGGAGAAGGTCACTTTCTGTTATTTCAGTCCCAGAACCCAGACAGAGGAGAGAGGTCCCATAGCAAGAAATAAGGTGTCATATCACCCACCACTGGAGAATGCCACTTTCAGTTATTTAGGCCCCAGCACCCAGACAGAGGAGAGAGGTCCCACAGCAAGGAATAAGGCGTCATATCACCCCCCCCCCCTGGAGAAGGCCACTTTCAGTTATTTAGGCCCCAGCACCCAGACAGAGGCGAGAGGTCCCACACCAGAGAATCAGGCGTCATATCACCCACCACTGGAGATGGCCACTTTCAGTTATTTAGGCCCCAGCACCCAGACAGAGGAGAGAGGTCCCACAGCAGAGAATCAGGCATCATATCACCCACCACTGGAGAAGGCCACTTTCAGTTATTTAGGCCCCAGCACCCAGACAGAGGAGAGAGGTCCCACAGCAAGGAATAAGGCGTCATATCACCCACCACTGGAGAAGGCCATTTTCATTTATTTAGGCCCCAGCACCCAGACAGAGGAGAGAGGTCCCACAGCAAGGAATATGGCGTCATATCACCCACCACTGGAGAGGGCCACTTTCAGTTATTTAGGCCTCAGCATCCAGACAGAGGAAAGGGGTCCCACAGTAAGGAATAAGGCGTCATATCACCCACCACTGGAGAAGGCCATTTTCAGTTATTTAGGCCCCAGCACCCAGACAGAGGAGAGAGGTCCCACAGCAAGGAATAAGGCGTCATATCACCCACCACTGGAGAGGGCCACTTTCAGTTATTTAGGCCTCAGCACCCAGACAGAGGAAAGGGGTCCCACAGCAAGGAATAAGGCGTCATATCACCCACCACTGGAGAAGGCCAATTTTAGTTATTTAGGCCCCAGCACCCAGAGAGAGGAGAGAGGTTCCACAGCAAGGAATAAGGCATCATATCACCCACTACTGGAGAAGGCCACTTTCAGTTATTTAGGCCCCATCACCCAGACAGAGGCGAGAGGTCCCACAGCAGAGAATCAGGTGTCATATCACCCACCACTGGAGATGGCCACTTTCAGTTATTTAGGCCCCAGCACCCAGATAGAGGAGAGAGGTCCCAAAGCAGAGAATCAGGCATCATATCACCCACCACTGGAGAAGGCCACTTTCAGTTATTTAGGCCCCAGCACCCAGACAGAGGAGAGAGGTCCCACGGCAAGGAATAAGCCGTCATATCACCCACCACTGGAGAAGGCCATTTTCAGTTATTTAGGCCCCAGCACCCAGACAGAGGAGAGAGGTCCCACAGCAATGAATAAGGCGTCATATCACCCACCACCGGAGAAGGCCACTTCCAGATATTTAGCCCATGGCACCCAGACAGAGGAGAGAGGTCGCATGGCAAAGGTTCAGGCTTCATGTGACCCACACGTGTAACAGGCCACTTTCAGTTATTTAGGCCCCGGCGCCCAGATTGAAGAGAGGTTCATTCAATTTTGGGTTGCACCGCAAGATCATGGTAAAGTTAAAAAAATGAGGATTCAATAAAGAAGCACCCCGGAGTACAAGAATACATGGTTGAGGGGGAGGCAGTTATAAATGTCTATTCTGCACAAGGGAGGGACAGGTCCTGTGGGATCCATGCCTGGTTCATTTTTATGAACGTCAGCTTGTCGTTTGTCAGTAATGACGCCCCCTGCTGTGCTGAATACACGTTCAGACAAAACGCTGGCCGCCGGGCAGGCCAGCACCTCCAAGGCATAACATGCTAACTCTGGCCACATGGACAATTTGGAGACCCAGACGTTGAATGGGGCCGAACCATCTGACAGTACGTGGAGGGGTGTGCAGACGTACTGTTCAACCATGTTAGTGAAATGCTGCCTCCTGCTAACACGTTCCGTATCAGGTAGTGGTGCAGTTAGCTGTGGCGTGGAGACAAAACTTTTTCACATTTCTGCCATGCTTACCCTGCCCTCAGAGGAGCTGGCCGTGACACAGCTGCATTGGCGACCTCTTGCTCCTCCTCTGCCTTCGCCTTGGGCTTCCACCTGTTCCCCTGCGACATTTGGGAATGCTCTTAGGAGCGCGTCTACCAGCGTGCGCTTGTACTCGCGGATCTTCCTATCACGCTCCAGTGCAAGAAGTAAGGTTGGCAGATTGTCTTTGTACCGGGATCCAGCAGGGTGGCAACACAGTAGTCCGCACACGTTAAAATGTGGGCAACTCTGCTGTCGTTGCGCAGGCACTGCAGCAAGTAGTCGCTCATGTGTGCCAGGCTACCCAGAGGTAAGGACAAGCTGTCCTCTGTGGGAGGCGTATCATCTTTGTCCTCCGTATCCCCCCAGCCACGCACCAGTGATGGGCCTGAGCTGTGTCGGGTGCCACCCTGCTGTGAACCTGCTTCATCCTCATCCTCCTCCACCTCTTCCTCATCCTCCTCGTCCTCCAGTAATGGGCCCTGGCTGGCCACATTTGTACCTGGCCTCTGCCTTTGCAAAAAACCTCCCTTTGAGCCACTTCTAACAGACTGGCCTGAAAGTGCTAAAAATGACCCCTCATCCTCCTGGGCCACCTCCTCTTCCATCATCGCCCTAAGCGTTTTCTAAAGGAGACATAGAAGCGGTATTGTAACGCTGATAACGGTGTCATCGCCACTGGTCATGTTAGCGGAGTACTCAAAACAGCGCAACAGGGCACACAGGTCTCGCATGGAGGCCAAATCATTGGTGGTGAAGTGGTGCTGTTCCGCAGTGCGACTGATGCGTGCGTGCTGCAGCTGAAACTCCACTATGGCCTGCTGCTGCTCGCACAGTCTCTCCAGCATGTGCAAGTTAGATTTCCACCTGGTGGGAACGTCGCATATGAGGCGGTGAGCGGGAAGGCCGAAGTTAGCACAGACAGGCGAGCAGAGGCAGGATGTGAACGCCGGAAGCGTTAACCCAGGCTCCATTAACCCCCCCTCCCCCCCAAATCATGTGCAGGCTCCAATAACCCCCCCCCCACCCAAAATCATGTGCAGGCTCCATTAACCCCCCCTCCCCCCCAAATCATGTGCAGGCTCCATTAACCCCCCCACCCAAATTATGTGCAGGCTCCATTAACCCCCCCCCCCAAATAATGTGCAGGCTCCATTAAACCCCCCCCAAATCATGTGCAGGCTACATTAACCCCCTCCCCCAAAATCATGTGCAGGGTCCAGGCTTCCCCCCTCCCCCCAAATCATGTGCAGGCTCTCCCCTCCCACCCAATACTTACCTCCCTGGAAGCGCTGGATGCAAGTCTCTTCCGTCCTGTGTCCCGCTCGGTACTCTGCTCAGGCGGCGCGATTACGTCATCGTGCCGCCTGAACCGCTCTGATAGGCTGCCAGCACAAGGCCCGCAGCCTATCAGAGGAGCAGGGGACGCCTCTCCCTCCCCTGCCGCACAGCACAGCGATCTGTATCACTGTCCAGAGGACGGTGATAAAGATCACTATGGAGATGAACGCTTCCACAGTGGAAGCGTTCATCTCCTGTCAACTGGAGCCCCCCTTTACAGAGCCTCATGCCCCCCATGGGGGGCGCGCCCCACTATTTGAGAAACGCTGGGTTAGGTGGACCTTGCCACAGATGGCGTTGCTCAGTGCACGCTTGATTTTATCGGATACTTGGTTGTGCAGGGAAGGCACGGCTGTACTGGAGAAGTTGTGGCGGCTGGGAATAACATACTGTGGGACAGCCATGGCCATCAGCTGTTTGAAGCTGTCTGTGTCCACCAGCCTGAATGACAGCATTTCAAAGGCCATGAGTTTAGAAATGCTGGAATTCAGGCCCAGGGCTCAAGGGTGGCTAGGTGGGAATTTACGCTTTCTCTCCAAGGTTTGTGAAATGCAGAGCTGAACGCTGCAGTGTGACATGGTGGAGATGCTTGGTGACGCAGGTGGTGGTGTCGGTGGCACATCCTCTGTTTGGTGGGCGGCAGGTGGAGGTGGATAAAGAGGCCGAGGCAGCAGCAAAAGAGGGAGCAGGGGGAGCCTGAGTGAGTTCCTTGTTTTTAAAGTGTTTACTCCACTGCAGTTCATGCTTTGTATGTAGTGCTAACTGCAGTTCATGCTTTGTAATGTGTGCTAACATTCAACCTTTTACGGACAGATTAAAACTTGGCCTGCAACAGCTGGAACACAAGATTCAGGGTATTGCTATATTGGCAAGTGAATTTCACCCCATATCAAAATCTATCCTTTGACGGATACTAGTAAACTTGTCCAGTCACAGCTGGAACACCAGATTTACTGTAGTTATATTTTGGCAACTGAATGTCACCCCAAAAAAAAAAAAATACCCTTTTATGGACAGATTTAAACAAGGCCTGCAACAGCTGGAACACGAGATTAAGGGATTGCTATTTTGGCAATTTAATTTCACCCCAGAAAAAACATATACCCTTTTACGGACAGATTTAAACGAAGCATGCAACAGCTGGAACAACAGTTTACTGTACTGTATTTCTATTTTTGCAATTGAAGTTCACTGCAGAAAATAATACATCCTTTGCCGTACACTATTAAACTTGGCCAGCCACAGCTGAAACCACTAATTTATGGTATTGCTATTTTGGCAATTGAATTTCACCCCAGAAAACATATATATCCTTTGCCGGACACTATTAAACTTGGCCAGCCACAGTTGAAACCACTGAGTTATGAAATTGCTATTTTGGCAATTGAATTTCACCCCAGAACAAAATATATCCTGTGCCGGACACTATTAAACTTGGCCAGCCACAGCTCAAACCACTGATTTATGGTATTGCTATTTTGGCAATTAAATTTCACCCCAGAAAAAAATATATCCTTTGTCGTACACTAATAACTTGGCCAGCCACAGCTGAAACCACTGATTTATGGTATTGCTATTTTGGCAATTGAATTTTACCCCAGAACAAAACATATCCTTTGCCGGACACTATTAAACTTGGCCAGACACTGCTGGGGCACCAGATTTACTGTATTTCTATTTTTACTAATGACTTTCACCCCAGAAAAAAAATATACCCTTTTACAGACAGATTTAAATGAAGCCTGCAACAACTGGAACAACAGTTTTACTGTATTTCTAATTTTGCAACTGAATTTAACAGCAGAAAATAATCTATCCTTTGCCGGACACTATTAAACTTGGCCAGCCACAGCTAAAACCACTGATTTATGGTATTGCTATTTCTGCAATTGAATTTCACCCCAGAAAAAAATATACCCATTTAGGGACCGATCTAAACTAGGCCTGCTACAGCTGGAACACCAGATTCAGGCTATTGCTATTTTGGCAATTGAATTTCACCCTAGAACAAAATATATCCTTTGCCGGACACTATTAAATTTGGCCAGCCACAGCTGAAACCACTGACTTATGGTATTGCTATTTTGGCAATTGAATTTCACCCCAGAAAAAATATACCCTTTTAAGGACAGATCTAAACTAGGCCTGCAACAGCTGGAACACCAGATTCAGGGTATTACTAATTTGGCAATTGAATTTCACCACAGAAAAAAATATATATTTTTTGCGGTACACTGTTAAACTTGGCCAGCAACAACTGAAACCACTGATTTATGGTATTGTTATTTTGGCAATTGAATTTCACCCCAGAAAAAAATATATCCTTTGTCGTACACTATTAAACTTGGCCAGCCACAGCTGAAACCACTTATTTATGGTATAGCTATTTTGGAAATTGAATTTCACCCCAGAACAAAATATATCCTTTGCCGGACACTATTAAACTTGGACAGCCACAGCTGAATCCACTGATTTATGGTATTGCTATTTTGGCAATTGAATTTCACCCCAGAACAAAATATATCCTTTGCCGGACACTTTTAAACTTGGCCACCCACTGCTGGGACACCTGATTTGCGGTATTGCCATTTTGGCAATTGAATTTCACCCCAGAACAAAATATATCCTTTGCCGGACACTATTAAACTTGGCCACCCACTGCTGGTACACCAGATTTATGTTATTGCTCTTTTGGCTATTGAATTTCACCCCAGAAAAAAAAATCCTTTGCAGGACACTATTAAACTTGGCCAGCCACAGCTGAAGCCACTGATTTATGGTATTGCTATTTTGGCAATTGAATTTCACCCCAGAACAAAATATATCATTTGCCGGACAATATTAAACTTGGCCAGCCACTGCTGGGACACCAGATTTACGGTATTGCTATTTTGGCAATTGAATTTCACCCCAGAAAAAACAATATCCCTTGCAGGACACTATTAAACTTGGCCAGTCACAGCTGAAACCACTGATTTATGGTTATTTCTATTTTGGCAATTGAATTTCACCCCAGAACAAAATATATCCTTTGCAGAACACTATTAAACTTGGCCAGCCAAAGCTAAAAACCTGATTTATGGTATTGCTATTTTGGCAATTGAATTTCACCACAGAAAAAAATATATCCTTTGTCGTACACTATTAAACTTGGCCAGCCACAGCTGAATCCACTGATTTATGGTGATGCCACTTTGGCAATTGAATTTCACCCCAGAACAAAATATATCTTATGACGGACACTAAGAAACTTGGCCACCCACTGCTGGGACACCAGACTTACGTTATTGCTATTTTGGCAATTGAATTTCACCCCAGAAAAAATAAATCTCCTTTGCAGGACACTATTTAACTTGGCCAGCCACAGCTGAAACCACTGATTTATGGTATTGCTATTTTGGCAATTGAATTTCACCCCAGAACAAAATATATCATTTGCCGGACACTAATAAACTTGGCCAGCCACTGCTGGGACACCAGATTCTACGGTATTGCTATTTTGGCAATTGAATTTGACCCCAGAAAAAACAATATCCCTTGCAGGACACTATTAAACTTGGCCAGTTACAGCTGAAACCACTGATTTATGGTATTGCTATTTTGCCAATTGAATTTCACCCCAGAGCAAAATATATCCTTTGCAGGACACAATTAAACTTGGCTAGCCACAGCTGAAACCACTAATTTATGGTATTGCTATTTTGGCAATTGAATTTAACCCCAGAACAAAATATACCCTTTTACGGACAGATTAACACTTTGCCTGCAACAGCTGGGAAACCAGATTTAGGGTATTGCTAATTTGGTAATTGAATTTCACCACAGAACAAAATATATGTTTTTGTGGACACTATTATACTTTGCCAGCCTCAGCTGAAACCACTGATTTATGGTATTGCTATTTTGGCAATTGAATTTCACACCAGAGCAAAATATACCCTTTTACGGACAGATTAACACTTGGCCTGCAACAGCTTGGACACCAGATTCAGGGAATTGCTATTTTGGCAATTGAATTTCACCCCAGAACAAAGAAATGTTTTGGAGGACACTATTATACTTTGCCAGCCTCAGCTGAAACCACTGATTTATGGTATTGCTATTTTGGCAATTGAATTTCACCCCAGAACAAAATATACAGTTTTACGGACAGATTAAAACTTGACCTGCAACAGCTGGGACACCAGATTCAGGGTATTGCTATTTTGGCAATTGAATTTTACCTCAGAACATAGATATGTTTTGGCGGACACTATTATACTTTGCCAGCCTCATCTGAAACCACTGATTTATGGTATAGCTATTTTGGCAATTGAATTTCACCCCAGAACAAAATATATCCTTTTACGGACACGATTAACATTTGGCCTGCAACAGCTGCTACACCAGATTCAGGGTATTGCTATGTTGGCAATTGAATTTCACCCCAGAACAAAATATACCCTTTACGGACACGATTAAAACTTGACCTGCAACAGCTGGGACACCAGATTCAGGGTATTGCTATTTTGGCAATTGAATTTCACCCCAGAACAAAGTATATGTTTTGGAGGACACTATTATACTTTGCCAGCCACAGCTGAAACCACTGAATTATGGTATTGCTATTTTGGCAATTGAATTTCACCCCAGAACAAAATATACCCTTTTACGGACAGATTAACACTTGGCCTGAAACAGCTGGGACACCAGATTTAGGGTATTGCTATTTTGGCAATTGAATTTCACCCCAGAACAAAATATATGTTTTGCGGACACTATTATACTTTGCCAGCCTCAGCTGAAACCACTGATTTATGGTATTGCTATTTTGGCAATTGAATTTCACCCCAGAACAAAATATACGCTTTAGCGGACACTATTAACACTTGGCCTGCAACAGCTGGGACACTAGATTTAGGGTATTGCTATTTTGGCAATTGAATTTCACCCCAGAACAAAATATACCTTTTGACGGACACGATTAATACTTGGCCTGCCACAGCTGGGACCACTAGATTCAGGGTATTGCTATTTTGGCAATTGAATTTCACCCCAGAACAAAATATATGTTTGACGGACACTATTAATACTTTGCCAGCCACAGCTGGAACACCGATTCATGGTATTGCTATTTTGGCAATTGAATTTCACCCCAGAACAAAATATACCTTTTACGGACAGATTAACACTTGGCCTGCAACAGCTGGAAACCAGATTTATGGTATTGCTATTTTGGCAATTGAATTTCACCACAGAACAAAATATACCCTTTTACGGACAGATTAACATTTGGCCTGCAACAGCTGGGACACCAGATTCAGGGTATTGCTATTTTGGCAATTGAATTTCACCCCAGAACAAAATATACCCTTTTACGGACAGATTAAAACTTGACCTGCAACAGCTGGGACACCAGATTCAGGGTATTGCTATTTTGGCAATTGAATTTCACCCCAGAACAAAATATATGTTTTGGAGGACACTATTATACTTTGCCAGCCTCAGCTGAAACCACTGATTTATGGTATTGCTATTTTGGCAATTGAATTTCACCCCAGAACAAAATATACCCTTTTACGGACAGATTAACACTTGGCCTGCAACAGCTGGGACACCAGATTCAGGGTATTGCTATTTTGGCAATTGAATTTCACCCCAGAACAAAATATATGTTTTGGCGGACACTATTATACTTTGCCAGCCACAGCTGAAACCACTGATTTATGGTATTGCTATTTTGGCAATTGAATTTCACCCCAGAACAAAATATACCTTTTGACGGACATATTAACACTTGGCCTGCAACAGCTGGGACACCACATTCAGGGTATTGCTATTTTGGCAATTGAATTTCACCCCAGAACAAAATATATGTTTTTGCGGACACTATTATACATTTGGCCTGCAACAGCTGGGACCACCAGATTCAGGGTATTGCTATTTTGGCAATTGAATTTCACCCCAGAACAAAATATATGTTTTTGCGGACACTATTATACTTTGCCAGCCTCAGCTGAAACCACTGATTTATGGTATTGCTATTTTGGCAATTGAATTTCACCCCAGAACAAAATATACCCTTTTACGGACAGATTAACACTTGGCCTGCAACAGCTGGGACACCAGATTCAGGGTATTGCTATTTTGGCAATTGAATTTCACCCCAGAGCAAAATATATGTTTTGGCGGACACTATTATACTTTGCCAGCCACATCTGAAACCACTGATTTATGGTATTGCTATTTTGGCAATTGAATTTAACCCCAGAACAAAATATACCTTTTACGGACAGATTAACACTTGGCCTGCTACAGCTGGGAAACCAGATTTAGGGTATTGCTATTTTGGCAATTGAATTTCACCCCAGAACAAAATATACCCTTTTACGGACAGATTAACACTTGGCCTGCAACAGCTGGGAAACCAGATTTAGGGTATTGCTATTTTGGTAATTAAATTTCACCACAGAACAAAATATATGTTTTTGCGGACACTATTATACTTTGCCAGCCACAGCTGAAACCACTGATTTATGGTATTGCTATTTTGGCAATTGAATTTCACCCCAGAACAAAATATACCCTTTACGGACAGATTAACACTTGGCCTGCAACAGCTGGGACACCAGATTCAGGATATTGCTATTTTGGCAATTGAATTTCACCCCAGAACAAAGATATGTTTTGGAGGACACTATTATACTTTGCCAGCCTCAGCTGAAACCACTGATTTATGGTATTGCTATTTTGGCAATTGAATTTAACCCCAGAACAAAATATACCCTTTTACGGACAGATTAACACTTGACCTGCAACAGCTGGGACACCAGATTCAGGGTATTGCTATTTTGGCAATTGAATTTCACCCCAGAACAAAATATATGTTTTGGCGGACACTATTATACTTTGCCAGCCACATCTAAAACCACTGATTTATGGTATAGCTATTTTGGCAATTGAATTTAACCCCAGAACAAAATATACCCTTTACGGACAGATTAACACTTGGCCTGCTACAGCTGGGACACCAGATTCAGGGATATTGCTATTTTGGCAATTGAATTTCACCCCAGAACAAAATATACCCTTTACGGACAGATTAACATTTGGCCTGCAACAGCTGGGACACCAGATTCAGGGTATTGCTATTTTGGCAATTAAATTTCACCCCAGAACAAAATATATGTTTTGGCGGACACTATTATACTTTGCCAGCCACAGCTGAAACCACTGATTTATGGTATTGCTATTTTGGCAATTGAATTTCACCCCAGAACAAAATATATGTTTTGGCAGACACTATTATACTTTGTCAGCCACAGCTGAGACACCACTGATTTATGGTATTGCTATTTTGGCAGTTGAATTTCATCCCAGAACAAAATATATGTTTTTGCGGACACTATTATTCTTTGCCAGCCACAGCTGAAACCACAGATTTATGGTATTGCTATTTTGGCAATTGAATTTCACCCCAGAACATAATATACCCTTTGACGGACATATTAACACTTGGCCTGCAACAGCTGGGACACCAGATTTATGGTATCGCTATTTTGGCAATTGAATTTCACCCCAGAACAAAATATACCTTTTACGGAGAGATTAACACTTGTCCTGCAACAGCTGGGACACCAGATTCAGGGTATTGCTATTTTGGCAATTGAATTTCTCCCCAGAACAAAATATATGTTTTGGCGGACACTATTATACTTTGCCAGCCACAGCTGAAACCACTGATTTATGGAATTGCTATTTTGGCAATTGAATTTCACCCCAGAACAAAATTATACCATTTTACGGACAGATTAACACTTGGGCCTGCAACAGCTGGGAAACCAGATTCAGGGTATTGCTATTTTGGCAATTGAATTTCACCACAGAACAAAATACCCATTTACGGACAGATTAACATTTGGCCTGCAACAGCTGGGACACCAGATTCAGGGTATTGCTATTCTGGCAATTGAATTTCACCCCAGAACAAAATATATGTTTTTGCGGAGACTATTATACTTTGCCAGCCACAGTTGAAACCTATGATTTATGGTATTGCTATTTTGGCAATTGAATTTCACCCCAGAGCAATATATATTTTTGGCGGACACTATTATACTTTGCCAGACACAGCTGAAACCACTGATTAATGGTATTGCTATTTTGCTAATTGAATTTCACCCCAAAACAAAATATACCCTTTTAAGGAGAGATTAACTATTGTCCTGCAACAGCTGGGACACCAGATTCAGGGTATTGCTATTTTGGCAAATGAATTTCACCCCAGAACAAAGATATGTTTTGGCGGACACTATTATACTTTGCCAGCCACAGCTGAAACCACTGATTTATGGTATTACTATTTTGGCAATTGAATTTGAATTTCACCCCAGAACAAAATATACCCTTTTACGGACATATTAACACTTGGCCTGCAACAGCTGGGACACCAGATTCAGGGTATTGCTATTTTGGCAATTGAATTTCACCCCAGAACAAAATATACCTTTTACGGACAGATTAACACTTGGCCTGCAACAGCTGGGACACCAGATTCAGGGTATTGCTATTTTGGCAATTGAATTTCACCCCAGAACAAAATATATGTTTTTAGCGGACACTATTATACTTTGCCAGCCACAGCTGAAACCACTGATTTATGGTATTGCTATTTTGGCAATTGAATTTCACCCCAGAACAAAATATACCATTTTACGGACAGATTAACACTTGGCCTGCAACAGCTGGGAAACCAGATTGAGGGTATTGCTATTTTGGCAATTGAATTTCATCCCAGAACAAAATATACCTTTTTACGGACAGATTAACACTTGGCCTGAAACAGCTGGGACTCCAGATTTAGGGTATTGCTATTTTGGCAATTGAATTTCACCCCAGAACAAAATATACCCTTTTACGGACAGATTAACACTTGGCCTGCAACAGCTTGGAAACCAGATTTAGAGTATTGCTATTTTGGCAATTGAATTTCACCCCAGAACAAAATATATGTTTTGGAGGACACTATTATACTTTGCCAGCCACAGCTGAAACCACTGATTTATGGTATTGCTATTTTGGCAATTGAATTTCACCCCAGAACAAAATATACCCTTTTCCGGACAGATTAACACTTGACCTGCAACAGCTGGGACACCAGATTCAGAGTATTGCTATTTTGGCAATTGAATTTTATGTCAGAACAAAGATATGTTTTGGCGGACACTATTATACTTTGCCAGCCACAGCTGAAACCACTGATTTATGGTATTGCTATTTTGGCAATTGAATTTCACCCCAGAACAAAATATACCCTTTTACGGACAGATTAACACTTTGCCTGCCACAGCTGGGACACCAGATTCAGGGTATTGCTATTTTGGCAATTGAATTTCACCCCAGAACAAAATATATGTTTTGGCAGACACTATTATACTTTGCCAGCCACATCTGAAACCACTGATTTATGGTATAGCTATTTTGGCAATTGAATTTAACCCCAGAACAAAATATACCCTTTTACAGACAGATTAACACTTGGCCTGCTACAGCTGGGACACCAGATTCAGGGTATTGCTATTTTGGCAATTGAATTTCATCCCAGAACAAAATATACCCTTTTACGGACAGATTAACACTTGGCCTGCAACAGCTGGGAAACCAGATTTAGAGTATTGCTATTTTGGTAATTAAATTTCACCACAGAACAAAATATATGTTTTTGCGGACTCTATTATACTTTGCCAGCCACAGCTGAAACCACTGACTTATGGTATTGCTATTTTGGTAATTGAATTTCACCCCAAAACAAAATATACCCTTTTACGGAGAGATTAACACTTGGCCTGCAACAGCTGGGACACCAGATTCAGGGTATTGCTATTTTGGCAATTGAATTTCACCCCAGAACAAAATATTTGTTTTTACTGAGACTATTATACTTTGCCAGCCACAGGTGAAACCAATGATTTATGGTATTGCTACGTTGGCAATTGAATTTCACCCTAAAGCAAAATATATGTTTTGGATGACACTATTATACTTTGCCAGCCACAGCTGAAACCACTGATTTATGGTATTGCTATTTTGGCAATTGAATTTCACCCCAGAACAAAATATACCCTTTTACGGACAGATTAACACTTTGCCTGCCACAGCTGGGACACCAGATTCAGGGTATTTCTTATTTGGCAATTGAATTTCACCGCAGAACAAAATATATGTTTTGGCTGACAATATTATACTCTGCCAGCCACAGCTGAAACCACTGATTTATGGTATTGCTATTTTGGCAATTGAATTTCACCCCAGAACAAAATATACCCTTTTACGGATAGATTAACACTTGGCCTGCAACAGCTGGGAAACCAGATTCAGGGTATTGCTATTTTGGCAATTGAATTTCATCCCATAACAAAATATACCTTTTTACGGACAGATTAACACTTGGCCTGAAACAGCTGGAACACCAGATTTAGGGTATTGCTATTTTGGCAATTGAATTTCACCCCAGAACAAAATATATGTTTTTGCGGACACTATTATACTTTGCCAGCCACAGCTGAAACCACTGATTTATGGTATTGCTATTTTGGCAATTGAATTTCACACCAGAGCAAAATATACCCTTTTAAGGATAGATTAACACTTGGCCTGCAACAGCTTGGACACCAGATTCAGGGTGTTGCTATTTTGGCAATTGAATTTCACCCCAGAACAAAGATATGTTTTGGAGGACACTATTATACTTTGCCAGCCTCAGCTGAAACCACTGATTTATGGTATTGCTATTTTGGCAATTGAATTTCACACCAGAGCAAAATATACCCTTTTACGGATAGATTAACACTTGGCCTGCTACAGCTGGGAAAACAGATTCAGGGTGTTGCTATTTTGGCAATTGAGTTTCACCCCAGAACAAAATATACCCTTTACCGGACACATTAACACTTGGCCTGCAACAGCTGGGAAACCAGATTCAGGGTATTGCTATTCTGGCAATTGAATTTAACCCTAGAATAAAATATATGTTTTTAAGGAGACTATAAAACTTTGCCAGTCACAGGTGAAACCAATGATTTATGGTATTGCTATTTTGGCAATTGAATTTAACCCCAGAGCAAAATATATGTTTTGGCGGACACTATTATACTTTGCCAGCCACAGCTGAAACCACTGACTTATGGCATTGCTATTTTGGTAATTGAATTTCACCTCTAAACAAAATATACCCTTTTACGGAGAGATTAACACTTGGACTGCAACAGCTGGGGCACCAGATTCAGGGTATTGCTATTTTGGCAATTGAATTTCACCCCAGAACAAAGATATGTTTTGGAGGACACTATTATACTTTGCCAGCCTCAGCTGAAACCAGTAATTTATGGTATTGCTATTTTGGCAATTGAATTTCACCCCAGAACAAAAAATACCCTTTTCCGGACAGATTAACACTTGACCTGCAACAGCTGGGTCACCAGATTCAGAGTATTGCTATTTTGGCAATTGAATTTTATGTCAGAACAAAGATATGTTTTGGCGGACACTATTATACTTTGCCAGCCTCATCTGAAACCACTGATTTATGGTATAGCTATTTTGGCAATTGAATTTCACCCCAGAACAAAATATACACTTTTACGGACAGATTAACACTTGGCCTGCAACAGCTGCTACACCAGATTCAGGGTATTGCCATTTTGGCAATTGAATTTCACCCCAAAACAAAATATACCCTTTTACGGAGAGATTAACACTTGGCCTGCAACAGCTGGGACACCAGATTCAGGGTATTGCTATTTTGGCAATTGAATTTCACCCCAGAACAAAATATATGTTTTTACCGAGACTATTATACTTTGCCAGCCACAGGTGAAACCAATGATTTATGGTATTGCTACTTTGGCAATTGAATTTCACCCTAAAGCAAAATATATGTTTTGGATGACACTATTATACTTTGCCAGCCACAGCTGAAACCACTGATTTATGGTATTGCTATTTTGGCAATTGAATTTCACCCCAGAACAAAATATACCCTTTTACGGACAGATTAACACTTGGCCTGCAACAGCTGGGACACCAGATTTAGGGTATTGCCATTTTGGCAATTGAATTTCACCGCAGAACAAAATTTATGTTTTGGCGGACAATATTATACTCTGCCAGCCACAGCTGAAACCACTGATTTATGTTATTGTTATTTTGGCAATTGAATTTCACCCCAGAACAAAAAATACCCTTTTACGCACAGATTACCACTTGGCCTGCAACAGCTGGGAAACCAGATTCAGGGTATTGCTATTTTGGCAATTGAATTTCATCCCAGAACAAAATATACCTTTTTACGGACAGATTAACACTTGGCCTGCAACAGCTGGGAAACCAAAATTAGGGTATTGCTAGTTTGGTAATTGAATTTCACAACAGAACAAAATATATGTTTTTGCGGACACTATTATAATTTGCCAGCCACAGCTGAAACCACTGATTTATGGTATTGCTATTTTGGCAATTGAATTTCACACCAGAGCAAAATATACCCTTTTACGGACAGATTAACACTTGGCCTGCAACAGCTTGGACACCAGATTCAGGGTATTGCTATTTTGGCAATTGAATTTCACCACAGAACAAAGATATGTTTTGGAGGAAACTATTATACTTTGCCAGCCTCAGCTGAAACCACTGATTTATGGTATTGCTATTTTGGCAATTGAATTTCACCCCAGAACAAAATATACCCTTTTACGGACAGATTAACACTTGACCTGCAACAGCTGGGACACCAGATTCAGGGTATTGCTATTTTGGCAATTGAATTTTACCCCAGAACAAAGATATGTTTTGGCGGACACTATTATACTTTGCCAGCCTCATCTGAAACCACTGATTTATGGTATAGCTATTTTGGCAATTGAATTTCACCCCAGAACAAAATATACCCTTATACGGACAGATTAACATTTGGCCTGCAACAGCTGCTACACCAGATTCAGTGTATTGCTATGTTGGCAATTGAATTTCACCCCAGAACAAAATATACCCTTTTACGGACAGATTAAAACTTGGCCTGCAACAGCTGGGACACCAGATTCAGGGTATTGCTATTTTGGCAATTGAATTTCACCCCAGTACAAAGATATGTTTTGGAGGACACTATTATACTTTGCCAGCCTCAGCTGAAACCACTGATTTATGGTATTGCTATTTTGGTAATTGAATTTCACCCCAAAACAAAATATACCCTTTTACGGAGAGATTAACACTTGGCCTGCAACAGCTGGGACACCAGATTCAGGGAATTGCTATTTTGGCAATTGAATTTCACCCCAGAACAAAATGTATGTTTTTACAGAGACTATTATACTTTGCCAGCCACAGTTGAAACCAATGATTTATGGTATTGCTACTTTGGCAGTTGAATTTCACCCTAGAGCAAAATATATGTTTTGGATGACACTATTATACTTTGCCAGCCACAGCTGAAACCACTGATTTATGGTATTGCTATTTTGGCAATTGAATTTCACCCCAGAACAAAATATACCCTTTTACGGACAGATTAAAACTTGGCCTGCAACAGCTGGGACACCAGATTCAGGGTATTGCTATTATGGCAATTGAATTTCACCCCAGAACAAAGATATGTTTTGGCGGACACTATTATACTTTGCCAGCCACAGCTGAAACCACTGATTTATGGTATTGCTATTTTGGCAATTGAATTTTACCCCAGAACAAAATATACCCTTTTACGGACAGATTACCACTTGGCCTGCAACAGCTGGGAAACCAGATTCAGGGTATTGCTATTTTGGCAATTAAATTTCATCCCAGAACAAAATATACCCTTTTACGGACAGATTAAAACTTGGCCTGCAACAGCTGGGACACCAGATTCAGGGTATTGCTATTATGGCAATTGAATTTCACCCCAGAACAAAGATATGTTTTGGCGGACACTATTATACTTTGCCAGCCACAGCTGAAACCACTGATTTATGGTATTGCTATTTTGGCAATTAAATTTCACCCCAGAACAAAATATACCCTTTTACGGACAGATTAACACTTGGCCTGCAACAGCTGGGACACCAGATTCAGGGTATTGCTATTTTGGCAATTGAATTTTACCCCAGAACAAAGATATGTTTTGGCGGACACTATTATACTTTGCCAGACTCATCTGAAACCACTGATTTATGGTATAGCTATTTTGGCAATTGAATTTCACCCCAGAACAAAATATACCCTTTTACGGACAGATTAACATTTGGCCTGCAACAGCTGCTACACCAGATTCAGTGTATTGCTATGTTGGCAATTGAATTTCACCCCAGAACAAAATATAACATTTTACGGACAGATTAAAACTTGGCCTGCAACAGCTGGGACACCAGATTCAGGGTATTGCTATTTTGGCAATTGAATTTCACCCCAGTACAAAGATATGTTTTGGAGGACACTATTATACTTTGCCAGCCTCAGCTGAAACTACTGATTTATGGTATTGCTATTTTGGCAATTGAATTTCACCCCAGAACAAAATATACCCTTTTACGAACAGATTAACACTTGGACTGCAACAGCTGGGAAACCAGATTCAGGGTATTGCTATTTTGGCAATTGAATTTCACCCCAGAGCAAAATACACGTTTTGGCGGACACTATTATACTTTGCCAGCCACATCTGAAACCACTTATTTATGGTATAGCTATTTTGGCAATTGAACTTCACCCTAGAACAAAATATACCCTTTTACGGATACATTAACACTTGACCTGCAACAGCTGGGACACCAGATTCAGGGAATTGCCATGTTGGCAATTAAATTTCATCCCAGAACAAAATATATGTTTTGGCAGACACTATTAAACTTTGCAAGCCACATCTGAAACCACTGATTTATGGTATTGCTATTTTGGCAATTGAATTTCACCCCAGAACAAAATATATGTTTTGGCAGACACTATTATACTTTGCCAGCCACTGCTGAAACCACTGACTTATGGTATTGCTATTTTGGTAATTGAATTTCACCCCAAAACAAAATATACCCTTTTACGGAGAGATTAACACTTGGCCTGCAACAGCTGGGACACCAGATTCAGGGAATTGCTATTTTGGCAATTGAATTTCACCCCAGAACAAAATGTATGTTTTTACAGAGACTATTATACTTTGCCAGCCACATTTGAAACCAATGATTTATGGTATTGCTACTTTGGCAGTTGAATTTCACCCTAGAGCAAAATATATGTTTTGGATGACACTATTATACTTTGCCAGCCACTGCTGAAACCACTGATTTATGGTATTGCTATTTTGGCAATTGAATTTCACCCCAGAACAAAATATACCCTTTTACGGACAGATTAACACTTGGCCTGCAACAGCTGGGACACCAGATTCAGGGTATTGCTATTATGGCAATTGAATTTCACCCCAGAACAAAGATATGTTTTGGCGGACACTATTATACTTTGCCAGCCACAGCTGAAACCACTGATTTATGGTATTGCTATTTTGGCAATTGAATTTTACCCCAGAACAAAATATACCCTTTTACGGACAGATTACCACTTGGCCTGCAACAGCTGGGAAACCAGATTCAGGGTATTGCTATTTTGGCAATTAAATTTCATCCCAGAACAAAATATACCCTTTTACGGACAGATTAAAACTTGGCCTGCAACAGCTGGGACACCAGATTCAGGGTATTGCTATTTTGGCAATTGAATTTCACCCCAGTACAAAGATATGTTTTGGAGGACACTATTATACTTTGCCAGCCTCAGCTGAAACCACTGATATATGGTATTGCTATTTTGGCAATTGAATTTCACCCCAGAACAAAATATACCCTTTTACGTACAGATTAACACTTGGACTGCAACAGCTGGGAAACCAGATTCAGGGTATTGCTATTTTGGCAATTGAATTTCACCCCAGAGCAAAATACACGTTTTGGCGGACACTATTATACTTTGCCAGCCACATCTGAAACCACTTATTTATGGTATAGCTATTTTGGCAATTGAACTTCACCCTAGAACAAAATATACCCTTTTACGGACACATTAACACTTGACCTGCAACAGCTGGGACACCAGATTCAGGGAATTGCCATGTTGGCAATTAAATTTCATCCCAGAACAAAATATATGTTTTGGCAGACACTATTAAAATTTGCAAGCCACATCTGAAACCACTGATTTATGGTATTGCTATTTTGGCAATTGAATTTCACCCCAGAACAAAATATATGTTTTGGCAGACACTATTATACTTTGCCAGCCACTGCTGAAACCACTGACTTATGGTATTGCTATTTTGGTAATTGAATTTCACACCAAAACAAAATATACCCTTTTACGGAGAGATTAACACTTGGCCTGCAACAGCTGGGACACCAGATTCAGAGTATTGCTATTTTGGCAATTGAATTTCACCCCAGAACAAAATGTATGTTTTTACAGAGACTATTATACTTTGCCAGCCACAGTTGAAACCAATGATTTATGGTATTGCTACTTTGGCAGTTGAATTTCACCCTAGAGCAAAATATATGTTTTGGATGACACTATTATACTTTGCCAGCCACAGCTGAAACCACTGATTTATGGTATTGCTATTTTGGCAATTGAATTTCACCCCAGAACAAAATATACCCTTTTACGGACAGATTAACACTTGGCCTGCAACAGCTGGGACACCAGATTCAGGGTATTGCTATTATGGCAATTGAATTTCACCCCAGAACAAAGATATGTTTTGGCGGACACTATTATACTTTGCCAGCCACAGCTGAAACCACTGATTTATGGTATTGCTATTTTGGCAATTGAATTTTACCCCAGAACAAAATATACCCTTTTACGGACAGATTACCACTTGGCCTGCAACAGCTGGGAAACCAGATTCAGGGTATTGCTATTTTGGCAATTGAATTTCATCCCAGAACAAAATATACCTTTTACGGACAGATTAACATTTGGCCTGCAACAGCTGGGACACCAGATTTAGGGTATTGCTATTTTGGCAATTGAATTTCACCCCAGAACAAAATATATGTTTTTGCGGACACTATTATACTTTGCCAGCCACAGCTGAAACCACTGATTTATGGTATTGCTATTTTGGCAATTAAATTTCACCCCAGAACAAAATATACCCTTTTACGGACAGATTAACACTTGGCCTGCAACAGCTGGGACACCAGATTCAGGGTATTGCTATTTTGGCAATTGAATTTCACCCCAGAACAAAATATATGTTTTGGCGGACACTATTATACTTTGCCAGGCACAGCTGAAACCACTGATTTATGGTATTGCTATTTTGGCAATTGAATTTCACCCCAGAACAAAATATACCCTTTTATGGACAGATTAACACTTGGCCTGCAACAGCTGGGACACCAGATTTAGGGTATTGCTATTTTGGCAATTGAATTTCACCCCAGAACAAAATGTATGTTTTTTCAGAGACTATTATACTTTGCCAGCCACAGTTGAAACCAATGATTTATGGTATTGCTACTTTGGCAATTGAATTTCACCCTAAAGCAAAATATATGTTTTGGATGACACTATTATACTTTGCCAGCCACAGCTGAAACCACTGATTTATGGTATTGCTATTTTGGCAATTGAATTTCACCCCAGAACAAAATATACCCTTTTCCGGACAGATTAACACTTGACATGCAACAGCAGGGTCACCAGATTCAGAGTATTGCTATTTTGGCAATTGAATTTTACCCCAGAACAAAGATATGTTTTGGCGGATATTATTATACTTTGCCAGCCTCATCTGAAACCACTGATTTATGGTATAGCTATTTTGGCAATTGAATTTCACCCTAGAACAAAATATACCCATTTACGGACAGATTAACATTTGGCCTGCAACAGCTGCTACACCAGATTCAGTGTATTGCTATGTTGGCAATTAAATTTCACCCCAGAACAAAATATACCCTTTTACGGACAGATTAAAACTTGGCCTGCAACAGCTGGGACACCAGATTCAGGGTATTGCTATTTTGGCAATTGAATTTCACCCCAGTACAAAGATATGTTTTGGAGGACACTATTATACTTTGCCAGCCTCAGCTGAAACCACTGATTTATGGTATTGCTATTTTGGCAATTGAATTTCACCCCAGAACAAAATATACCCTTTTACGGACAGATTAACACTTGGACTGCAACAGCTGGGAAACCAGATTCAGGGTATTGCTATTTTGGCAATTGAATTTCACCCCAGAGCAAAATACATGTTTTGGCGGACACTATTATACTTTGCCAGCCACATCTGAAACCACTGATTTATGGTATAGCTATTTTGGCAATTGAACTTCACCCTAGAACAAAATATACCTTTTACGGACACATTAACACTTGGCCTGCAACAGCTGGGACACCAGATTCAGGGAATTGCCATGTTGGCAAATAAATTTCATCCCAGAACAAAATATATGTTTTGGCAGACACTATTAATACTTTGCCAGCCACATCTGAAACCACTGATTTATGGTATTGCTATTTTGGCAATTGAATTTTACCCCAGAACAAAATATACCCTTTTACGGACAGATTAACATTTGGCCTGCAACAGCTGCTACACCAGATTCAGTGTATTGCTATGTTGGCAATTGAATTTCACCCCAGAACAAAATATACCCTTTTACGGACAGATTAAAACTTGGCCTGCAACAGCTGGGACACCAGATTCAGGGTATTGCTATTTTGGCAATTGAATTTCACCCCAGTACAAAGATATGTTTTGGAGGACACTATTATACTTTGCCAGCCTCAGCTGAAACCACTGATTTATGGTATTGCTATTTTGGCAATTGAATTTCACCCCAGAACAAAATATACCCTTTTACGTACAGATTAACACTTGGACTGAAACAGCTGGGAAACCAGATTCAGGGTATTGCTATTTTGGCAATTGAATTTCACCCCAGAGCAAAATACACGTTTTGGCGTACACTCTTATACTTTGCCAGCCACATCTGAAACCACTTATTTATGGTATAGCTATTTTGGCAATTGAACTTCACCCTAGAACAAAATATACCCTTTTACGGACACATTAACACTTGGCCTGCAACAGCTGGGACACCAGATTCAGGGAATTGCCATGTTGGCAATTAAATTTCATCCCAGAACAAAATATATGTTTTGGCAGACACTATTAAACTTTGCAAGCCACATCTGAAACCACTGATTTATGGTATTGCTATTTTGGCAATTGAATTTCACCCCAGAACAAAATATATGTTTTGGCAGACACTATTATACTTTGCCAGCCACTGCTGAAACCACTGACTTATGGTATTGCTATTTTGGTAATTGAATTTCACACCAAAACAAAATATACCCTTTTACGGAGAGATTAACACTTGGCCTGCAACAGCTGGGACACCAGATTCAGAGTATTGCTATTTTGGCAATTGAATTTCACCCCAGAACAAAATGTATGTTTTTACAGAGACTATTATACTTTGCCAGCCACAGTTGAAACCAATGATTTATGGTATTGCTACTTTGGCAGTTGAATTTCACCCTAGAGCAAAATATATGTTTTGGATGACACTATTATACTTTGCCAGACACAGCTGAAACCACTGATTTATGGTATTGCTATTTTGGCAATTGAATTTCACCCCAGAACAAAATATACCCTTTTACGGACAGATTAACACTTGGCCTGCAACAGCTGGGACACCAGATTCAGGGTATTGCTATTATGGCAATTGAATTTCACCCCAGAACAAAGATATGATTTGGCGGACACTATTATACTTTGCCAGCCACAGCTGAAACCACTGATTTATGGTATTGCTATTTTGGCAATTGAATTTTACCCCAGAACAAAATATAACCTTTTACGGACAGATTACCACTTGGCCTGCAACAGCTGGGAAACCAGATTCAGGGTATTGCTATTTTGGCAATTGAATTTCATCCCAGAACAAAATATACCTTTTTACGGACAGATTAACACTTGGCCTGCAACAGCTGGGACACCAGATTCAGGGTATTGCTATTTTGGCAATTGAATTTCACCCCAGAACAAAATATATGTTTTGGCGGACACTATTATACTTTGCCAGCCTCAGCTGAAACCACTGATTTATGGTATTGCTATTTTGGCAATTGAATTTCACCCCAGAACAAAATATACCCTTTTACGGACAGATTAACACTTGGCCTGCAACAGCTGGGAAACCAGATTCAGGGTATTGCTATTTTGGCAATTGAATTTCACCCCAGAGCAAAATATATGTTTTGGCGGACACTATTATACTTTGCCAGCCACATCTGAAACCACTGATTTATGGTATAGCTATTTTGGCAATTGAATTTCACCCTAGAACAAAATATACCCTTTTACGGACACATTAACACTTGGCCTGCAACAGCTGGGACACCAGATTCAGGGAATTGCCATGTTGGCAATTAAATTTCATCCCAGAACAAAATATATGTTTTGGCAGACACTATTAAACTTTGCAAGCCACATCTGAAACCACTGATTTATGGTATTGCTATTTTGGCAATTGAATTTCACCCCAGAACAAAATATATGTTTTGGCAGACACTATTATACTTTGCCAGCCACAGCTGAAACCACTGATTTATGGTATTGCTATTTTGGCAATTGAATTTCACCCCAGAACAAAATATACCCTTTTACGGACAGATTAACACTTGGCCTGCAACAGCTGGGACACCAGATTCAGGGTATTGCTATTTTGGCAATTGAATTTCACCCCAGAACAAAATATATGTTTTGGCGGACACTATTATACTTTGCCAGCCTCAGCTGAAACCACTGATTTATGGTATTGCTATTTTGGCAATTGAATTTCACCCCAGAACAAAATATACCCTTTTACGGACAGATTAACACTTGGCCTGCAACAGCTGGGAAACCAGATTTAGGGTATTGCTATTTTGGCAATTGAATTTCACAACAAAACAAAATATATGTTTTTGCGGACACTATGATAATTTGCCAGCCACAGCTGAAACCACTGATTTATGGTATTGCTATTTTGGCAATTGAATTTCACACCAGAGAAAAATATACCCTTTTACGGACAGATTAACACTTGGCCTGCAACAGCTTGGATACCAGATTCAGGTTATTGCTATTTTGGCATTTGAATTTCACCCCAGAACAAAGATATGTTTTGGAGGACACTATTATATTTTGCCAGTCTCAGTTGAAACCACTGATTTATGGTATTGCTATTTTGGCAATTGAATTTCATCCCAGAACAAAATATACCCTTTTACGGACAGATTAACACTTGGCCTGCAACAGCTGGGACACCAGATTCAGGGTATTGCTATGTTGGCAATTGAATTTCACCCCAGAGCAAAATATATGTTTTGGCGGACACTATTATACTTTGCCAGCCACATCTGAAACCACTGATTTATGGTATAGCTATTATGGCAATTGAATTTCACCCTAGAACAAAATATACCTTTTACGGACACATTAACACTTGGCCTGCAACAGCTGGGACACCAGATTCAGGGAATTGCCATGTTGGCAATTAAATTTCATCCCAGACCAAAATATATGTTTTGGCAGACACTATTAAACTTTGCAAGCCACATCTGAAACCACTGATTTATGGTATTGCTATTTTGGCAATTGAATTTCACCCCAGAACAAAATAAATGTTTTGGCAGACACTATTATACTTTGTCAGCCATAGCTGAAACCACTGATTTATGGTATTGCTATTTTGGCAATTGAATTTCATCCCAGAACAAAATATACCCTTTTACGGAGAGATTAACACTTGGCCTGCTACAGCTGGGACAGCATATTCAGGGTATTGCTATTTTGGCAATTTAATTTCACCCCAGAACAAAATATTCACTTTTACGGACAATTTAACACTTGGCCTGCAACAGCTGGGACACCAGATTCAGGGTATTGCTATTTTGGCAATTGAATTTCAACCCAGAACAAAATATATGTTTTGGCGGACACTATTATACTTTGCCAGCCACAGCTGAAACCACTGATTTATGGTATTGCTATTTTGGCAATTGAATTTCACCCCAGAACAAAATATACCCTTTTACGGATAGATTAACACTTGGCCTGCTACAGCTGGGAAAACAGATTCAGGGTATTGCTATTTTGGCAATTGAATTTCACCCCAGAACAAAATATACCCTTTTACGGACACATTAACACTTGGCCTGCAACAGCTGGGACACCAGAGTCAGGGTATTGCTATTCTGGCAATTGAATTTCACCCCAGAATAAAATATGTTTTTTCGGAGACTATTTTACTTTGCCAGCCACAGGTGAAACCAATGATGTATGGTATTGCTATTTTGGCAATTGAATTTAACCCCAGAGCAAAATATATGTTTTGGCGGACACTATTATACTTTGCCAGCCACAGCTGAAACCACTGACTTATGGTATTGCTATTTTGGTAATTGAATTTCACCCCAAAACAAAATATACCCTTTACGGAGAGATTAACACTTGGCCTGCAACAGCTGGGACACCAGATTCAGGGAATTGCTATTTTGGCAATTGAATTTCACCCCACAACAAAATATATGTTTTTACAAAGACTATTATACTTTGCCAGCCACAGTTGAAACCAATGATTTATGGTATTGCTACTTTGGCAGTTGAATTTCACCCTAGAGCAAAATATATGTTTTGGATGACACTATTATACTTTTCCAGCCACAACTGAAACCACTGATTTATGGTATTGCTATTTTGGCAATTGAATTTCACCCCAGAACAAAATATACCCTTTTACGGACAGATTAACACTTGGCCTGCAACAGCTGGGACACCAGATTCAGGGTAATGCTATTATGGCAATTGAATTTTCCCCAGAACAAAGATATGTTTTGTTGGACACTATTATACTTTGCCAGCCACAGCTGGAACCACTGATTTATGGTATTGCTATTTTGGCAATTGAATTTCACCCCAGAACAAAATTTACCCTTTACGGACAGATTAACACTTGGCCTGCAACAGCTGGGAAACCAGATTCAGGGTATTGCTATTTTGGCAATTGCATTTCACCGCAGAACAAAATATATGTTTTGGCGGACAATATTATACTCTGCCAGCCACAGCTGAAACCACTGATTTATGGTATTGCTATTTTGGCAATTGAATTTTACCCCAGAACAAAATATACCCTTTTACGGACAGATTACCACTTGGCCTGCAACAGCTGGGAAACCAGATTCAGGGTATTGCTATTTTGGCAAATGAATTTCATCCCAGAACAAAATATACCTTTATACGGACAGATTAACACTTGGCCTGAAACAGCTGGGACACCAGATTTAGGGTATTGCTATTTTGGCAATTGAATTTCACCCCAGAACAAAATATATGTTTTTACGGACATTATTATAATTTGCCAGCCACAGCTGAAACCACTGATTTATGGTATTGCTATTTTGGCAATTGAATTTCACCCCAGAACAAAATATACCCTTTTACGGACAGATTAACTCTTGGCCTGCAACAGCTGGGACACCAGATTCAGGGTATTGCTATTTTGGCAATTGAATTTCACCCCAGAACAAAATATATGTTTTGGCGGACACTATTATACTTTGCCAGCCACAGCTGAAACCACTGATTTATGGTATTGCTATTTTGGCAATTGAATTTCACCCCAGAACAAAATATATGTTTTGGCGGACACTATTATACTTAGCCAGGCTCAGCTGAAACCACTGATTTATGGTATTGCTATTTTGGCAATTGAATTTAACCCCAGAACAAAATATACCCTTTTACGGACAGATTAACACTTGGCCTGTAACAGCTGGGAAACCAGATTCAGGGTATTGCTATTTTGGCAATTGCATTTCACCGCAGAACAAAATATATGTTTTGGCGGACAATATTATACTCTGCCAGCCACAGCTGAAACCACTGATTTATGGTATTGCTATTTTGGCAATTGAATTTTACCCCAGAACAAAATATACCCTTTTACGGACAGATTACCACTTGGCCTGCAACAGCTGGGAAACCAGATTCAGGGTATTGCTATTTTGGCAAATGAATTTCATCCCAGAACAAAATATACCTTTATACGGACAGATTAACACTTGGCCTGAAACAGCTGGGACACCAGATTTAGGGTATTGCTATTTTGGCAATTGAATTTCACCCCAGAACAAAATATATGTTTTGACGGACATTATTATAATTTGCCAGCCACAGCTGAAACCACTGATTTATGGTATTGCTATTTTGGCAATTGAATTTCACCCCAGAACAAAATATACCCTTTTACGGACAGATTAACACTTGGCCTGCAACAGCTGGGACACCAGATTCAGGGTATTGCTATTTTGGCAATTGAATTTCACCCCAAAACAAAATATATGTTTTGGCGGACACTATTATACTTTGCCAGGCTCAGCTGAAACCACTGATTTATGGTATTGCTATTTTGGCAATTGAATTTAACCCCAGAACAAAATATACCCTTTTACGGACAGATTAACACTTGGCCTGCAACAGCTGGGAAACCAGATTCAGGGTATTGCTATTTTGGCAATTGAATTTCACCCCAGAACAAAATATATGTTTTGGCGGACACTATTATACTTTGCCAGCCACAGCTGAAACCACTGATTTATGGTATTGCTATTTTGGCAATTGAATTTCACCCCAGAACAAAATATACCCTTTACGGACAGATTACCACTTGGCCTGCAACAGCTGGGAAACCAGATTCAGGGTATTGCTATTTTGGCAATTGAATTTCATCCCAGAACAAAATATACCTTTTACGGACAGATTAACACTTGGCCTGAAACAGCTGGGACACCAGATTTAGGGTATTGCTATTTTGGCAATTGAATTTCACCCCAGAACAAAATATATGTTTTGACGGACATTATTATACTTTGCCAGCCACAGCTGAAACCACTGATTTATGGTATTGCTATTTTGGCAATTGAATTTCACCCCAGAACAAAATATACCCTTTACGGACAGATTAACACTTGGCCTGCAACAGCTGGGACACCAGATTCAGGGTATTGCTATTTTGGCAATTGAATTTCACCCCAAAACAAAATATATGTTTTGGCGGACACTATTATACTTTGCCAGGCTCAGCTGAAACCACTGATTTATGGTATTGCTATTTTGGCAATTGAATTTAACCCCAGAACAAAATATACCCTTTTACGGACAGATTAACACTTGGCCTGCAACAGCTGGGAAACCAGATTTAGGGTATTGCTATTTTGGTAATTGAATTTCACAACAAAACAAAATATATGTTTTTGCGGACACTATGATAATTTGCCAGCCACAGCTGAAACCACTGATTTATGGTATTGCTATTTTGGCAATTGAATTTCACACCAGAGAAAAATATACCCTTTACGGACAGATTAACACTTGGCCTGCAACAGCTTGGATACCAGATTCAGGTTATTGCTATTTTGGCATTTGAATTTCACCCCAGAACAAAGATATGTTTTGGAGGACACTATTATATTTTTCCAGTCTCAGTTGAAACCACTGATTTATGGTATTGCTATTTTGGCAATTGAATTTCATCCCAGAACAAAATATACCCTTTACGGACAGATTAACACTTGGCCTGCAACAGCTGGGACACCAGATTCAGGGTATTGCTATGTTGGCAATTGAATTTCACCCCAGAGCAAAATATATGTTTTGGCGGACACTATTATACTTTGCCAGCCACATCTGAAACCACTGATTTATGGTATAGCTATTATGGCAATTGAATTTCACCCTAGAACAAAATATACCTTTTACGGACACATTAACACTTGGCCTGCAACAGCTGGGACACCAGATTCAGGGAATTGCCATGTTGGCAATTAAATTTCATCCCAGACCAAAATATATGTTTTGGCAGACACTATTAAACTTTGCAAGCCACATCTGAAACCACTGATTTATGGTATTGCTATTTTGGCAATTGAATTTCACCCCAGAACAAAATAAATGTTTTGGCAGACACTATTATACTTTGTCAGCCATAGCTGAAACCACTGATTTATGGTATTGCTATTTTGGCAATTGAATTTCATCCCAGAACAAAATATACCCTTTTACGGAGAGATTAACACTTGGCCTGCTACAGCTGGGACAGCATATTCAGGGTATTGCTATTTTGGCAATTTAATTTCACCCCAGAACAAAATATTCACTTTTACGGACAATTTAACACTTGGCCTGCAACAGCTGGGACACCAGATTCAGGGTATTGCTATTTTGGCAATTGAATTTCAACCCAGAACAAAATATATGTTTTGGCGGACACTATTATACTTTGCCAGCCACAGCTGAAACCACTGATTTATGGTATTGCTATTTTGGCAATTGAATTTCACCCCAGAACAAAATATACCCTTTACGGATAGATTAACACTTGGCCTGCTACAGCTGGGAAAACAGATTCAGGGTATTGCTATTTTGGCAATTGAATTTCACCCCAGAACAAAATATACCCTTTTACGGACACATTAACACTTGGCCTGCAACAGCTGGGACACCAGAGTCAGGGTATTGCTTTTCTGGCAATTGAATTTCACCCCAGAATAAAATATGTTTTTTCGGAGACTATTTTACTTTGCCAGCCACAGGTGAAACCAATGATGTATGGTATTGCTATTTTGGCAATTGAATTTAACCCCAGAGCAAAATATATGTTTTGGCGGACACTATTATACTTTGCCAGCCACAGCTGAAACCACTGACTTATGGTATTGCTATTTTGGTAATTGAATTTCACCCCAAAACAAAATATACCCTTTTACGGAGAGATTAACACTTGGCCTGCAACAGCTGGGACACCAGATTCAGGGAATTGCTATTTTGGCAATTGAATTTCACCCCACAACAAAATATATGTTTTTACAAAGACTATTATACTTTGCCAGCCACAGTTGAAACCAATGATTTATGGTATTGCTACTTTGGCAGTTGAATTTCACCCTAGAGCAAAATATATGTTTTGGATGACACTATTATACTTTTCCAGCCACAACTGAAACCACTGATTTATGGTATTGCTATTTTGGCAATTGAATTTCACCCCAGAACAAAATATACCCTTTACGGACAGATTAACACTTGGCCTGCAACAGCTGGGACACCAGATTCAGGGTAATGCTATTATGGCAATTGAATTTTCCCCAGAACAAAGATATGTTTTGTTGGACACTATTATACTTTGCCAGCCACAGCTGGAACCACTGATTTATGGTATTGCTATTTTGGCAATTGAATTTCACCCCAGAACAAAATTTACCCTTTACGGACAGATTAACACTTGGCCTGCAACAGCTGGGAAACCAGATTCAGGGTATTGCTATTTTGGCAATTGCATTTCACCGCAGAACAAAATATATGTTTTGGCGGACAATATTATACTCTGCCAGCCACAGCTGAAACCACTGATTTATGGTATTGCTATTTTGGCAATTGAATTTTACCCCAGAACAAAATATACCCTTTTACGGACAGATTACCACTTGGCCTGCAACAGCTGGGAAACCAGATTCAGGGTATTGCTATTTTGGCAAATGAATTTCATCCCAGAACAAAATATACCTTTATACGGACAGATTAACACTTGGCCTGAAACAGCTGGGACACCAGATTTAGGGTATTGCTATTTTGGCAATTGAATTTCACCCCAGAACAAAATATATGTTTTTACGGACATTATTATAATTTGCCAGCCACAGCTGAAACCACTGATTTATGGTATTGCTATTTTGGCAATTGAATTTCACCCCAGAACAAAATATACCCTTTTACGGACAGATTAACTCTTGGCCTGCAACAGCTGGGACACCAGATTCAGGGTATTGCTATTTTGGCAATTGAATTTCACCCCAAAACAAAATATATGTTTTGGCGGACACTATTATACTTAGCCAGGCTCAGCTGAAACCACTGATTTATGGTATTGCTATTTTGGCAATTGAATTTAACCCCAGAACAAAATATACCCTTTACGGACAGATTAACACTTGGCCTGTAACAGCTGGGAAACCAGATTCAGGGTATTGCTATTTTGGCAATTGCATTTCACCGCAGAACAAAATATATGTTTTGGCGGACAATATTATACTCTGCCAGCCACAGCTGAAACCACTGATTTATGGTATTGCTATTTTGGCAATTGAATTTTACCCCAGAACAAAATATACCCTTTTACGGACAGATTACCACTTGGCCTGCAACAGCTGGGAAACCAGATTCAGGGTATTGCTATTTTGGCAAATGAATTTCATCCCAGAACAAAATATACCTTTATACGGACACGATTAACACTTGGCCTGCAAACAGCTGGGACACCAGATTTAGGGTATTGCTATTTTGGCAATTGAATTTCACCCCAGAACAAAATATATGTTTTTACGGACATTATTATAATTTGCCAGCCACAGCTGAAACCACTGATTTATGGTATTGCTATTTTGGCAATTGAATTTCACCCCAGAACAAAATATACCCTTTTACGGACAGATTAACTCTTGGCCTGCAACAGCTGGGACACCAGATTCAGGGTATTGCTATTTTGGCAATTGAATTTCACCCCAGAACAAAATATATGTTTTGGCGGACACTATTATACTTTGCCAGGCTCAGCTGAAACCACTGATTTATGGTATTGCTATTTTGGCAATTGAATTTCACCCCAGAACAAAATATACCCTTTTACGGACAGATTAACACTTGGCCTGCAACAGCTGGGAAACCAGATTCAGGGTATTGCTATTTTGGCAATTGAATTTCACCCCAGAACAAAATATATGTTTTGGCGGACACTATTATACTTTGCCAGCCACAGCTGAAACCACTGATTTATGGTATTGCTATTTTGGCAATTGAATTTCACCCCAGAACAAAATATACCCTTTTACGGACACATTAACACTTGGCCTGCAACAGCTGGGACACCAGATTCAGGGTATTGCTATTTTGGCAATTGAATTTCACCCCAGAACAAAATATATGTTTTGGCGGACACTATTAATCTTTGCCAGCCACAGCTGAAACCACTGATTTATGGTATTGCTATTTTGGCAATTGAATTTCACCCCAGAACAAAATATATGTTTTGGCGGACACTATTATACTTTGCCAGCCACAGCTGAAACCACTGATTTATGGTATTGCTATTTTGGCAATTGAATTTCACCCCAGAACAAAATATATGTTTTACGGACACTATTAATACTTGGCCTGCAACAGCTGGGACACCAGATTCAGGGTATTGCTATTTTGGCAATTGAATTTCACCCCAGAACAAAATATATGCTTTTACGGACACTATTAACACTTGGCCTGCAACAGCTGGGACACCAGATTCAGGGTATTGCTATTTTGGCAATTGAATTTCACCCCAGAACAAAATATATGTTTTGGCGGACACTATTATACTTTGCCAGCCACAGCTGAAACCACTGATTTATGGTATTGCTATTTTGGCAATTGAATTTCACCCCAGAACAAAATATACCTTTTACGGACACATTAACACTTGGCCTGCAACAGCTGGGACACCAGATTCAGGGTATTGCTATTTTGGCAATTGAATTTCACCCCAGAACAAAATATATGTTTTGGCGGACACTATTATACTTTGCCAGCCACAGCTGAAACCACTGATTTATGGTATTGCTATTTTGGCAATTGAATTTCACCCCAGAACAAAATATATGTTTTACGGACACTATTATACTTTGCCAGCCACAGCTGAAACCACTGATTTATGGTATTGCTATTTTGGCAATTGAATTTCATCCCAGAACAAAATATATGTTTTAGCGGACACTATTAATACTTGGCCTGCCACAGCTGGGACACCACTGATTCAGGGTATTGCTATTTTGGCAATTGAATTTCACCCCAGAACAAAATATATGTTTTTGCGGACACTATTAATACTTGGCCTGCAACAGCTGGAAACCACTGATTCATGGTATTGCTATTTTGGCAATTGAATTTCACCCCAGAACAAAATATATGTTTTGACGGACACTATTATACTTTGCCTGCCACAGCTGGAACCACTAGATTCAGGGTATTGCTATTTTGGCAATTGAATTTCACCCCAGAACAAAATATACCCTTTGACGGACAGTATTAACACTTGGCCTGCAACAGCTGGGACACCAGATTCAGGGTATTGCTATTTTGGCAATTGAATTTCACCCCAGAACAAAATATATGTTTTGACGGACACTATTAATACTTGGCCTGCAACAGCTGGGACACCAGATTCAGGGTATTGCTATTTTGGCAATTGAATTTCACCCCAGAACAAAATATACGCTTTTACGGACACGATTAATACTTGGCCTGCAACAGCTGGGACACCAGATTCAGGGTATTGCTATTTTGGCAATTGAATTTCACCCCAGAACAAAATATATGTTTTGGCGGACACTATTATACTTTGCCAGCCACAGCTGAAACCACTGATTTATGGTATTGCTATTTTGGCAATTGAATTTCACCCCAGAACAAAATATATGCTTTTACGGACACTATTAATACTTGGCCTGCAACAGCTGGGAAACCAGATTCAGGGTATTGCTATTTTGGCAATTGAATTTCACCCCAGAACAAAATATATGTTTTGGCGGACACTATTAATACTTTGCCAGCAACAGCTGGGAAACCACTGATTCATGGTATTGCTATTTTGGCAATTGAATTTCACCCCAGAACAAAATATATGCTTTTACGGACACTATTACACTTGGCCTGCAACAGCTGGAAACCATGATTCATGGTATTGCTATTTTGGCAATTGAATTTCACCCCAGAGCAAAATATATGTTTTGATGGACACTATTAATACTTGGCCAGCCACAGCTGAAACCACTAGATTTATGGTATTGCTATTTTGGCAATTGAATTTCACCCCAGAACAAAATATACCCTTTTACGGACAGATTAACACTTGGCCTGCAACAGCTGGGACACCAGATTCAGGGTATTGCTATTTTGGCAATTGAATTTCACCCCAGAACAAAATATATGTTTTGGCGGACACTATTATACTTTGCCAGCCACAGCTGGAAACCACTGATTTATGGTATTGCTATTTTGGCAATTGAATTTCACCCCAGAACAAAATTTACCCTTTTACGGACAGATTAACACTTGGCCTGCAACAGCTGGGAAACCAGATTCAGGGTATTGCTATTTTGGCAATTGAATTTCACCGCAGAACAAAATATATGTTTTGGCGGACAATATTATACTCTGCCAGCCACAGCTGAAACCACTGATTTATGGTATTGCTATTTTGGCAATTGAATTTCACCCCAGAACAAAATATACCCTTTACGGACAGATTACCACTTGGCCTGCAACAGCTGGGAAACCAGATTCAGGGTATTGCTATTTTGGCAATTGAATTTCACCCCAGAACAAAATATATCTTTATAGCGGACACTATTAATACTTGGCCTGCAACAGCTGGGACACCAGATTTAGGGTATTGCTATTTTGGCAATTGAATTTCACCCCAGAACAAAATATATGTTTTTACGGACACTATTAATACTTGGCCAGCAACAGCTGGGAAACCAATGATTCATGGTATTGCTATTTTGGCAATTGAATTTCACCCCAGAGCAAAATATATGTTTTGGATGACACTATTATACTTTGCCAGCCACAACTGAAACCACTGATTTATGGTATTGCTATTTTGGCAATTGAATTTCACCCCAGAACAAAATATACCCTTTTACGGACAGATTAACACTTGGCCTGCAACAGCTGGGACACCAGATTCAGGGTACTGCTATTTTGGCAATTGAATTTCACCCCAGAACAAAATATATGTTTTGTTGGACACTATTATACTTTGCCAGCCACAGCTGAAACCACTGATTTATGGTATTGCTATTTTGGCAATTGAATTTCACCCCAGAACAAAATTTACCCTTTACGGACAGATTAACACTTGGCCTGCAACAGCTGGGAAACCAGATTCAGGGTATTGCTATTTTGGCAATTGAATTTCACCGCAGAACAAAATATATGTTTTGGCGGACACTATTATACTTTGCCAGCCTCAGCTGAAACCACTGATTTATGGTATTGCTATTTTGGCAATTGAATTTAACCCCAGAACAAAATATACCCTTTACGGACAGATTAACACTTGGCCTGCAACAGCTGGGAAACCAGATTTAGGGTATTGCTATTTTGGTAATTGAATTTCACAACAGAACAAAATATATGTTTTTGCGGACACTATTATAATTTGCCAGCCACAGCTGAAACCACTGATTTATGGTATTGCTATTTTGGCAATTGAATTTCACACCAGAGAAAAATATACCCTTTTACGGACAGATTAACACTTGGCCTGCAACAGCTTGGACACCAGATTCAGGGTAAGGCTATTTTGGCAATTGAATTTCACCCCAGAACAAAGATATGTTTTGGCGGACAATATTATACTTTGCCAGCCTCAGCTGAAACCACTGATTTATGGTATAGCTATTTTGGCAATTGAATTTCACCCCAGAACAAAATATACCCTTTTACGGACAGATTAACATTTGGCCTGCAACAGCTGCTACACCAGATTCAGGGTATTGCTATGTTGGCAATTGAATTTCACCCCAGAACAAAATATACCCTTTTACGGATAGATTAAAACTTGGCCTGCAACAGCTGGGACACCAGATTCAGGGTATTGCTATTTTGGCAATTGAATTTCACCGCAGAACAAAATATATGTTTTGGCGGACAATATTATACTCAGCCAGCCACAGCTGAAACCACTGATTTATGGTATTGCTATTTTGGCAATTGAATTTCACCCCAGAACAAAATTTACCCTTTTACGGACAGATTAACACTTGGCCTGCAACAGCTGGGAAACCAGATTTAGGGTATTGCTATTTTGGTAATTGAATTTCACCACAGAACAAAATATATATTTTTGCGGACACTATTATACTTTGCCAGCCACAGCTGAAACCACTGATTTATGGTATTGCTAATTTGGCAATTAAATTTCACAGCAGAGGAAAATATACCCTTTTGAACGGACAGATTAACACTAGGCCTGCAACAGCTTGGACACCAGATTCAGGGTATTGCTATTTTGGCAATTGAATTTCACCCCAGAACAAAATATTCCCTTTACGGACAGATTAACATTTGGCCTGCAACAGCTGCTACACCAGATTCAGGGTATTGCTATGTTGGCAATTGAATTTCACCCCAGAACAAAATATACCCTTTACAGACAGATTAAAACTTGGCCTGCAACAGCTGGGACACCAGATTCAGGGTATTGCTATTTTGGCAATTGAATTTCACCTCAGTACAAAGATATGTTTTGGAGGACACTATTATACTTTGTCAGCCTCAGCTGAAACCACTGATTTATGGTATTGCTATTTTGGCAATTGAATTTCACCCCAGAACAAAATATACCCTTTTACGGACAGATTAACACTTGGCCTGCAACAGCTGGGAAACCAGATTCAAGGTATTGCTATTTTGGCAATTGAATTTCACCCCAGAGCAAAATATATGTTTTGGCAGACACTATTATACTTTGCCAGCCACATCTGAAACCACTGATTTATGGTATAGCTATTTTGGCAATTGAATTTCACCCTACAACAAAATATACCCTTTTACGGACACATTAACACTTGGCCTGCAACAGCTGGGAAACCAGATTCAGGGTATTGCTATTTTGGCAATTGAATTTCACCCCAGAGCAAAATATATGTTTTGGCGGACACTATTATACTTTGCAAGCCACATCTGAAACCACTGATTTATGGTATTGCTATTTTGGCAATTGAATTTGACCCCAGAACAAAATATACCCTTTACGGACAGATTAACACTTGGCCTGCAACAGCTGGGAAACCCGATTCAGGGTATTGCTATTTTGGCAATTGAATTTCACCGCAGAACAAAATATATGTTTTGGCGGACAATATTATACTCTTCCATCCACAGCTGAAACGACTGATTTATGGTATTGCTATTTTGGCAATTGAATTTCACCCCAGAACAAAATTTACCCTTTTACGGACAGATTAACACTTGACCTGCAACAGCTGGGAAACCAGATTCAGGGTATTGCTATTTTGGCAATTGAATTTCACCGCAGAACAAAATATATGTTTTGTCGGACAATATTATACTCTGCCAGCCACAGCTGAAACCACTGATTTATGGTATTGCTATTTTGGCAATTGAATTTCACCCCAGAACAAAATATACCCTTTACGGACAGATTAACATTTGGCCTCCAACAGCTGGGAAACCAGATTCAGGGTATTGCTATTTTGGCAATTGAATTTCACCCCAGAGCAAAATATATGTTTTGGCGGACACTATTATACTTTGCCAGCCACATCTGAAACCACTGATTTATGGTATAGCTATTTTGGCAATTGAATTTCACCCTACAACAAAATATACCCTTTTACGGACACATTAACACTTGGCCTGCAACAGCTGGGAAACCAGATTCAGGGTATTGCTATTTTGGCAATTGAATTTCACCCCAGAGCAAAATATATGTTTTGGCGGACACTATTATACTTTGCAAGCCACAGCTGAAACCACTGATTTATGGTATTGCTAATTTGGCAATTAAATTTCACAGCAGAGGAAAATATACCCTTTTGAACGGACAGATTAACACTAGGCCTGCAACAGCTTGGACACCAGATTCAGGGTATTGCTATTTTGGCAATTGAATTTCACCCCAGAACAAAATATTCCCTTTTACGGACAGATTAACATTTGGCCTGCAACAGCTGCTACACCAGATTCAGGGTATTGCTATGTTGGCAATTGAATTTCACCCCAGAACAAAATATACCCTTTTACAGACAGATTAAAACTTGGCCTGCAACAGCTGGGACACCAGATTCAGGGTATTGCTATTTTGGCAATTGAATTTCACCTCAGTACAAAGATATGTTTTGGAGGACACTATTATACTTTGTCAGCCTCAGCTGAAACCACTGATTTATGGTATTGCTATTTTGGCAATTGAATTTCACCCCAGAACAAAATATACCCTTTTACGGACAGATTAACACTTGGCCTGCAACAGCTGGGAAACCAGATTCAAGGTATTGCTATTTTGGCAATTGAATTTCACCCCAGAGCAAAATATATGTTTTGGCAGACACTATTATACTTTGCCAGCCACATCTGAAACCACTGATTTATGGTATAGCTATTTTGGCAATTGAATTTCACCCTACAACAAAATATACCCTTTTACGGACACATTAACACTTGGCCTGCAACAGCTGGGAAACCAGATTCAGGGTATTGCTATTTTGGCAATTGAATTTCACCCCAGAGCAAAATATATGTTTTGGCGGACACTATTATACTTTGCAAGCCACATCTGAAACCACTGATTTATGGTATTGCTATTTTGGCAATTGAATTTGACCCCAGAACAAAATATACCCTTTACGGACAGATTAACACTTGGCCTGCAACAGCTGGGAAACCCGATTCAGGGTATTGCTATTTTGGCAATTGAATTTCACCGCAGAACAAAATATATGTTTTGGCGGACAATATTATACTCTTCCATCCACAGCTGAAACGACTGATTTATGGTATTGCTATTTTGGCAATTGAATTTCACCCCAGAACAAAATTTACCCTTTTACGGACAGATTAACACTTGACCTGCAACAGCTGGGAAACCAGATTCAGGGTATTGCTATTTTGGCAATTGAATTTCACCGCAGAACAAAATATATGTTTTGTCGGACAATATTATACTCTGCCAGCCACAGCTGAAACCACTGATTTATGGTATTGCTATTTTGGCAATTGAATTTCACCCCAGAACAAAATATACCCTTTACGGACAGATTAACATTTGGCCTCCAACAGCTGGGAAACCAGATTCAGGGTATTGCTATTTTGGCAATTGAATTTCACCCCAGAGCAAAATATATGTTTTGGCGGACACTATTATACTTTGCCAGCCACATCTGAAACCACTGATTTATGGTATAGCTATTTTGGCAATTGAATTTCACCCTACAACAAAATATACCCTTTTACGGACACATTAACACTTGGCCTGCAACAGCTGGGAAACCAGATTCAGGGTATTGCTATTTTGGCAATTGAATTTCACCCCAGAGCAAAATATATGTTTTGGCGGACACTATTATACTTTGCAAGCCACATCTGAAACCACTGATTTATGGTATTGCTATTTTGGCAATTGAATTTCACCCCAGAACAAAATATACCCTTTACGGACAGATTAACACTTGGCCTGCAACAGCTGGGAAACCCGATTCAGGGTATTGCTATTTTGGCAATTGAATTTCACCGCAGAACAAAATATATGTTTTGGCGGACAATATTATACTCTGCCATCCACAGCTGAAACGACTGATTTATGGTATTGCTATTTTGGCAATTGAATTTCACCCCAGAACAAAATTTACCCTTTACGGACAGATTAACACTTGGCCTGCAACAGCTGGGAAACCAGATTCAGGGTATTGCTATTTTGGCAATTGAATTTCACCGCAGAACAAAATATATGTTTTGGCGGACAATATTATACTCTGCCAGCCACAGCTGAAACCACTGATTTATGGTATTGCTATTTTGGCAATTGAATTTTACCCCAGAACAAAATATACCCTTTTACGGACAGATTGACACTTGGCCTGCAACAGCTGGGAAACCAGATTCAGGGTATTGCTATTTTGGCAATTGAATTTCATCCCAGAACAAAATATATCCTTTTAAGGACAGATTAACACTTGGCCTGCAACAGCTGGGACACCAGATTTAGGGTATTGCTATTTTGGCAATTGAATTTCACCCCAGAACAAAATATACCCTTTTACGGACAGATTAACACTTGGCCTGCAACAGCTGGGACACCAGATTCAGGGTATTGCTATTTTGGCAATTGAATTTCACCCCAGAACAAAATATATGTTTTGGCGGACAATATTATACTTTGCCAGCCTCAGCTGAAACCACTGATTTATGGTATTGCTATTTTGGCAATTGAATTTCACCCCAGAACAAAATATACCCTTTTACGGACAGATTAACACTTGGCCTGCAACAGCTGTGACACCAGATTCAGGGTATTGCTATTTTGGCAATTGAATTTCACCCCAGAACAAAATATATATTTTTGCGGACACTATTATACTTTGCCAGCCATAGCTGAAACCACTGATTTATGGTATTGCTATTTTGGCAATTGAATTTCACCTCAGAACAAAATATACCGTTTTAGCGGACAGTATTAATACTTGGCCTGCAACAGCTGGGACCACCAGATTCATGGTATTGCTATTTTGGCAATTGAATTTCACCCCAGAACAAAATATATGTTTTACGGACAGTATTAATACTTGGCCTGCAACAGCTGGAAACCACTGATTTAGGGTATTGCTATTTTGGCAATTGAATTTCACCCCAGAACAAAATATACCCTTTTACGGACACGATTAATACTTGGCCTGCAACAGCTGGGACACCACGATTTAGGGTATTGCTATTTTGGCAATTGAATTTCACCCCAGAACAAAATATATGTTTTGGCGGACACTATTATACTTTGCCAGCCACAGCTGAAACCACTGATTTATGGTATTGCTATTTTGGCAATTGAATTTCACCCCAGAACAAAATATACCCTTTTACGGACAGATTAACATTTGGCCTGCAACAGCTGCTACACCAGATTCAGGGTATTGCTATGTTGGCAATTGAATTTCACCCCAGAACAAAATATACCCTTTTACGGACAGATTAAAACTTGGCCTGCAACAGCTGGGACACCAAATTCAGGGTATTGCTATTTTGGCAATTGAATTTCACCCCAGTACAAAGATATGTTTTGGAGGACACTATAATACTTTGCCAGCCTCAGCTGAAACCACTGATTTATGGTATTGCTATTTTGGCAATTGAATTTCACCCCAGAACAAAATATACCCTTTTACGGACAGATTAACATTTGGCCTGCAACAGCTGCTACACCAGATTCAGGGTATTGCTATGTTGGCAATTGAATTTCACCCCAGAACAAAATATACCCTTTTACGGACAGATTAAAACTTGGCCTGCAACAGCTGGGACACCAGATTCAGGGTATTGCTATTTTGGCAATTGAATTTCACCCCAGTACAAAGATATGTTTTGGAGGACACTATTATACTTTGCCAGCCACAGCTGAAACCACTGATTTATGGTATTGCTATTTTGGCAATTGAATTTCACCCCAGAACAAAATATACCCTTTTACGGACAGATTAACACTTGGCCTGCAACAGCTGGGAAACCAGATTCAGGGTATTGCTATTTTGGCAATTGAATTTCACCCCAGAGCAAAATATATGTTTTGGCGGACACTATTATACTTTGCCAGCCACATCTGAAACCACTGATTTATGGTATAGCTATTTTGGCAATTGAATTTCACCCTAGAACAAAATATACCCTTTACGGACACATTAACACTTGGCCTGCAACAGCTGGGAAACCAGATTCAGGGTATTGCTATTTTGGCAATTGAATTTCACCCCAGAACAAAATATATGTTTTGGCGGACACTATTATACTTTGCCAGCCACAGCTGAAACCACTGATTTATGGTATTGCTATTTTGGCAATTGAATTTCACCCCAGAACAAAATATACCCTTTACGGACAGATTAACACTTGGCCTGCAACAGCTGGGAAACCCGATTCAGGGTATTGCTATTTTGGCAATTGAATTTCACCGCAGAACAAAATATATGTTTTGGCGGACAATATTATACTCTGCCAGCCACAGCTGAAACCACTGATTTATGGTATTGCTATTTTGGCAATTGAATTTCACCCCAGAACAAAATATACCCTTTTACGGACAGATTAACACTTGGCCTGCAACAGCTGGGAAACCAGATTCAGGGTATTGCTATTTTGGCAATTGAATTTCACCCCAGAACAAAATATATGTTTTGGCGGACACTATTATACTTTGCCAGCCACAGCTGAAACCACTGATTTATGGTATTGCTATTTTGGCAATTGAATTTCACCCCAGAACAAAATATACCCTTTTACGGACAGATTAACACTTGGCCTGCAACAGCTGGGAAACCAGATTCAGGGTATTGCTATTTTGGCAATTGAATTTCACCCCAGAACAAAATATACCTTTTGACGGACACTATTAACACTTGGCCTGCAACAGCTGGGACACCAGATTTAGGGTATTGCTATTTTGGCAATTGAATTTCACCCCAGAACAAAATATATGTTTTGGCGGACACTATTATACTTTGCCAGCCACAGCTGAAACCACTGATTTATGGTATTGCTATTTTGGCAATTGAATTTCACCCCAGAACAAAATATACCCTTTTACGGACAGATTAACACTTGGCCTGCAACAGCTGGGACACCAGATTCAGGGTATTGCTATTTTGGCAATTGAATTTCACCCCAGAACAAAATATATGTTTTGGCGGACACTATTATACTTTGCCAGCCACAGCTGAAACCACTGATTTATGGTATTGCTATTTTGGCAATTGAATTTCACCCCAGAACAAAATATACCCTTTTACGGACAGATTAACACTTGGCCTGCAACAGCTGGGAAACCAGATTCAGGGTATTGCTATTTTGGCAATTGAATTTCACCCCAGAACAAAATATATGTTTTGACGGACACTATTATACTTTGCCAGCCACAGCTGAAACCACTGATTTATGGTATTGCTATTTTGGCAATTGAATTTCACCCCAGAACAAAATATACCCTTTACGGACAGATTAACACTTGGCCTGCAACAGCTGGGACACCAGATTCAGGGTATTGCTATTTTGGCAATTGAATTTCACCCCAGAACAAAATATATGTTTTGGCGGACACTATTATACTTTGCCAGCCACAGCTGAAACCACTGATTTATGGTATAGCTATTTTGGCAATTGAATTTCACCCCAGAACAAAATATACCCTTTACGGACAGATTAACACTTGGCCTGCAACAGCTGGGACACCAGATTCAGGGTATTGCTATTTTGGCAATTGAATTTCACCCCAGAACAAAATATATCCTTTGACGGACAGTATTAATACTTGGCCTGCAACAGCTGGGACACCAGATTCATGGTATTGCTATTTTGGCAATTGAATTTCACCCCAGAACAAAATATATGTTTTGGCGGACACTATTATACTTTGCCAGCCACAGCTGAAACCACTGATTTATGGTATTGCTATTTTGGCAATTGAATTTCACCCCAGAACAAAATATATGCTTTTGACGGACACGATTAACATTTGGCCTGCAACAGCTGGAACACCAGATTCAGGGTATTGCTATTTTGGCAATTGAATTTCACCCCAGAACAAAATATACCCTTTTACGGACAGATTAACACTTGGCCTGCAACAGCTGGGACACCAGATTCAGGGTATTGCTATTTTGGCAATTGAATTTCACCCCAGAACAAAATATATGTTTTGGCGGACACTATTATACTTTGCCAGCCACAGCTGAAACCACTGATTTATGGTATTGCTATTTTGGCAATTGAATTTCACCCCAGAACAAAATATACCCTTTTACGGACAGATTAACACTTGGCCTGCAACAGCTGGGAAACCAGATTCAGGGTATTGCTATTTTGGCAATTGAATTTCACCCCAGAACAAAATATATGTTTTGGCGGACACTATTATACTTTGCCAGCCACAGCTGAAACCACTGATTTATGGTATTGCTATTTTGGCAATTGAATTTCACCCCAGAACAAAATATACCCTTTACGGACAGATTAACACTTGGCCTGCAACAGCTGGGAAACCAGATTCAGGGTATTGCTATTTTGGCAATTGAATTTCACCCCAGAACAAAATATATGTTTTGGCGGACACTATTATACTTTGCCAGCCACAGCTGAAACCACTGATTTATGGTATTGCTATTTTGGCAATTGAATTTCACCCCAGAACAAAATATACCCTTTTACGGACAGATTAACACTTGGCCTGCAACAGCTGGGAAACCAGATTCAGGGTATTGCTATTTTGGCAATTGAATTTCACCCCAGAACAAAATATATGTTTTGACGGACACTATTATACTTTGCCAGCCACAGCTGAAACCACTGATTTATGGTATTGCTATTTTGGCAATTGAATTTCACCCCAGAACAAAATATATCCTTTGACGGACAGTATTAACACTTGGCCTGCAACAGCTGGGACACCAGATTCAGGGTATTGCTATTTTGGCAATTGAATTTCACCCCAGAACAAAATATATGCTTTTACGGACAGATTAACATCTTGGCCTGCAACAGCTGGGACACCAGATTCAGGGTATTGCTATTTTGGCAATTGAATTTCACCCCAGAACAAAATATATGTTTTAGCGGACACTATTATACTTTGCCAGCCACAGCTGAAACCACTGATTTATGGTATTGCTATTTTGGCAATTGAATTTCACCCCAGAACAAAATATATCCTTTTACGGACAGATTAACACTTGGCCTGCAACAGCTGGGACACCAGATTCAGGGTATTGCTATTTTGGCAATTGAATTTCACCCCAGAACAAAATATACCCTTTTACGGACAGATTAACACTTGGCCTGCAACAGCTGGGACACCAGATTCAGGGTATTGCTATTTTGGCAATTGAATTTCACCCCAGAACAAAATATATGTTTTGGCGGACACTATTATACTTTGCCAGCCACAGCTGAAACCACTGATTTATGGTATTGCTATTTTGGCAATTGAATTTCACCCCAGAACAAAATATACCCTTTACGGACAGATTAACATTTGGCCTGCAACAGCTGCTACACCAGATTCAGGGTATTGCTATGTTGGCAATTGAATTTCACCCCAGAACAAAATATACCCTTTTACGGATAGATTAAAACTTGGCCTGCAACAGCTGGGACACCAGATTCAGGGTATTGCTATTTTGGCAATTGAATTTCACCCCAGAACAAAATATATGTTTTGGCGGACACTATTATACTTTGCCAGCCACAGCTGAAACCACTGATTTATGGTATTGCTATTTTGGCAATTGAATTTCACCCCAGAACAAAATATACCCTTTTACGGACAGATTAACACTTGGCCTGCAACAGCTGGGAAACCAGATTCAGGGTATTGCTATTTTGGCAATTGAATTTCACCCCAGAACAAAATATATGTTTTGGCGGACACTATTATACTTTGCCAGCCACAGCTGAAACCACTGATTTATGGTATTGCTATTTTGGCAATTGAATTTCACCCCAGAACAAAATATACCCTTTTACGGACAGATTAACACTTGGCCTGCAACAGCTGGGAAACCCGATTCAGGGTATTGCTATTTTGGCAATTGAATTTCACCGCAGAACAAAATATATGTTTTGGCGGACAATATTATACTCTGCCAGCCACAGCTGAAACCACTGATTTATGGTATTGCTATTTTGGCAATTGAATTTCACCCCAGAACAAAATTTACCCTTTTACGGACAGATTAACACTTGGCCTGCAACAGCTGGGAAACCAGATTTAGGGTATTGCTATTTTGGTAATTGAATTTCACCACAGAACAAAATATATATTTTTGCGGACACTATTATACTTTGCCAGCCACAGCTGAAACCACTGATTTATGGTATTGCTAATTTGGCAATTAAATTTCACAGCAGATTAAAATATACCCTTTTTAACGGACAGATTAACACTAGGCCTGCAACAGCTTGGACACCAGATTCAGGGTATTGCTATTTTGGCAATTGAATTTCACCCCAGAACAAAATATTCCCTTTTACGGACAGATTAACATTTGGCCTGCAACAGCTGCTACACCAGATTCAGGGTATTGCTATGTTGGCAATTGAATTTCACCCCAGAACAAAATATACCCTTTTACAGACAGAATAAAACTTGGCCTGCAACAGCTGGGACACCAGATTCAGGGTATTGCTATTTTGGCAATTGAATTTCACCCCAGTACAAAGATATGTTTTGGAGGACACTATTATACTTTGTCAGCCTCAGCTGAAACCACTGATTTATGGTATTGCTATTTTGGCAATTGAATTTCACCCCAGAACAAAATACACACTTTTACGGACAGATTAACACTTGGCCTGCAACAGCTGGGAAACCAGATTCAAGGTATTGCTATTTTGGCAATTGAATTTCACCCCAGAGCAAAATATATGTTTTGGCAGACACTATTATACTTTGCCAGCCACATCTGAAACCACTGATTTATGGTATAGCTATTTTGGCAATTGAATTTCACCCTACAACAAAATATACCCTTTTACGGACACATTAACACTTGGCCTGCAACAGCTGGGAAACCAGATTCAGGGTATTGCTATTTTGGCAATTGAATTTCACCCCAGAGCAAAATATATGTTTTGGCGGACACTATTATACTTTGCAAGCCACATCTGAAACCACTGATTTATGGTATTGCTATTTTGGCAATTGAATTTGACCCCAGAACAAAATATACCCTTTACGGACAGATTAACACTTGGCCTGCAACAGCTGGGAAACCCGATTCAGGGTATTGCTATTTTGGCAATTGAATTTCACCGCAGAACAAAATATATGTTTTGGCGGACAATATTATACTCTTCCATCCACAGCTGAAACGACTGATTTATGGTATTGCTATTTTGGCAATTGAATTTCACCCCAGAACAAAATTTACCCTTTTACGGACAGATTAACACTTGACCTGCAACAGCTGGGAAACCAGATTCAGGGTATTGCTATTTTGGCAATTGAATTTCACCGCAGAACAAAATATATGTTTTGGCGGACAATATTATACTCTGCCAGCCACAGCTGAAACCACTGATTTATGGTATTGCTATTTTGGCAATTGAATTTCACCCCAGAACAAAATATACCCTTTTACGGACAGATTAACATTTGGCCTCCAACAGCTGGGAAACCAGATTCAGGGTATTGCTATTTTGGCAATTGAATTTCACCCCAGAGCAAAATATATGTTTTGGCGGACACTATTATACTTTGCCAGCCACATCTGAAACCACTGATTTATGGTATAGCTATTTTGGCAATTGAATTTCACCCTACAACAAAATATACCCTTTTACGGACACATTAACACTTGGCCTGCAACAGCTGGGAAACCAGATTCAGGGTATTGCTATTTTGCTATTGAATTTCACCGCAGAACAAAATATATGTTTTGGCGGACAATATTATACTCTGCCAGCCACAGCTGAAACCACTGATTTATGGTATTGCTATTTTGGCAATTGAATTTTACCCCAGAACAAAATATACCCTTTTAAGGACAGATTGCCACTTGGCCTGCAACAGCTGGGAAACCAGATTCAGGGTATTGCTATTTTGGCAATTGAATTTCATCCCAGAACAAAATATTCCTTTTTAAGGACAGATTAACACTTGGCCTGAAACACAGCATGCTATTTTGGCAATTGAATTTCACCCCAGAACAAAATATACCCTTTACGGACAGATTAACACTTGGCCTGCAACAGCTGGGAAACCAGATTCAGGGTATTGCTATTTTGGCAATTGAATTTCACCCCAGAACAAAATATATGTTTTGGCGGACACTATTATACTTTGCCAGCCACAGCTGAAACCACTGATTTATGGTATTGCTATTTTGGCAATTGAATTTCACCCCAGAACAAAATTTACCCTTTTACGGACAGATTAACACTTGGCCTGCAATAGATAGGATACCAGATTCAGGGTATTGCTATTTTGGCAATTGAATTTCACCGCAGAACAAAATATATGTTTTGGCGGACAATATTATACTCTGCCAGCCACAGCTGAAACCACTGATTTATGGTATTGCTATTTTGGCAATTGAATTTTACCCCAGAACAAAATATACCCTTTTAAGGACAGATTGCCACTTGGCCTGCAACAGCTGGGAAACCAGATTCAGGGTATTGCTATTTTGGCAATTGAATTTCATCCCAGAACAAAATATTCCTTTTAAGGACAGATTAACACTTGGCCTGAAACAGCTGGGACACCAGATTTAGGGTATTGCTATTTTGGCAATTGAATTTCACCCCAGAACAAAATATACCCTTTTACGGACAGATTAACACTTGGCCTGCAACAGCTGGGACACCAGATTCAGAGGTATTGCTATTTTGGCAATTGAATTACACCCCAAAACAAAATATATGTTTTGGCGGACAATATTATACTTTGCCAGCCTCAGCTGAAACCACTGATTTATGGTATTGCTATTTTGGCAATTGAATTTAACCCCAGAACAAAATATACCCTTTACGGACAGATTAACACTTGGCCTGCAACAGCTGGGAAACCAGATTTAGGGTATTGCTATTTTGGTAATTGAATTTCACCACAGAACAAAATATATATTTTTGCGGACACTATTATACTTTGCCAGCCATAGCTGAAACCACTGATTTATGGTATTGCTAATTTGGCAATTAAATTTCACACCAGAGCAAAATATACCCTTTTACGGACAGATTAACACTTGGCCTGCAACAGCTTGGACACCAGATTCAGGGTATTGCTATTTTGGCAATTGAATTTCACCCGAGAACAAAATATACCCTTTTACGGACAGTATTAACATTTGGCCTGCAACAGCTGCTACACCAGATTCAGGGTATTGCTATGTTGGCAATTGAATTTCACCCCAGAACAAAATATACCCTTTTACGGACAGATTAAAACTTGGCCTGCAACAGCTGGGACACCAGATTCAGGGTATTGCTATTTTGGCAATTGAATTTCACCCCAGTACAAAGATATGTTTTGGAGGACACTATTATACTTTGCCAGCCTCAGCTGAAACCACTGATTTATGGTATTGCTATTTTGGCAATTGAATTTCACCCCAGAACAAAATATACCCTTTTACGGACAGATTAACTCTTGGCCTGCAACAGCTGGGAAACCAGATTCAGGGTATTGCTATTTTGGCAATTGAATTTCACCCCAGAGCAAAATATATGTTTTGGCGGACACTATTATACTTTGCCAGCCACATCTGAAACCACTGATTTATGGTATAGCTATTTTGGCAATTGAATTTCACCCTACAACAAAATATACCCTTTTACGGACACATTAACACTTGGCCTGCAACAGCTGGGAAACCAGATTCAGGGTATTGCTATTTTGGCAATTGAATTTCACCCCAGAGCAAAATATATGTTTTGGCGGACACTATTATACTTTGCAAGCCACATCTGAAACCACTGATTTATGGTATTGCTATTTTGGCAATTGAATTTCACCCCAGAACAAAATATACCCTTTACGGACAGATTAACACTTGGCCTGCAACAGCTGGGAAACCCGATTCAGGGTATTGCTATTTTGGCAATTGAATTTCACCGCAGAACAAAATATATGTTTTGGCGGACAATATTATACTCTGCCATCCACAGCTGAAACGACTGATTTATGGTATTGCTATTTTGGCAATTGAATTTCACCCCAGAACAAAATTTACCCTTTTACGGACAGATTAACACTTGGCCTGCAATAGATAGGAAACCAGATTCAGGGTATTGCTATTTTGGCAATTGAATTTCACCGCAGAACAAAATATATGTTTTGGCGGACAATATTATACTCTGCCAGCCACAGCTGAAACCACTGATTTATGGTATTGCTATTTTGGCAATTGAATTTTACCCCAGAACAAAATATACCCTTTTACGGACAGATTGCCACTTGGCCTGCAACAGCTGGGAAACCAGATTCAGGGTATTGCTATTTTGGCAATTGAATTTCATCCCAGAACAAAATATTCCTTTTTAAGGACAGATTAACACTTGGCCTGAAACAGCTGGGACACCAGATTTAGGGTATTGCTATTTTGGCAATTGAATTTCACCCCAGAACAAAATATACCCTTTTACGGACAGATTAACACTTGGCCTGCAACAGCTGGGACACCAGATTCAGGGTATTGCTATTTTGGCAATTGAATTACACCCCAAAACAAAATATATGTTTTGGCGGACAATATTATACTTTGCCAGCCTCAGCTGAAACCACTGATTTATGGTATTGCTATTTTGGCAATTGAATTTAACCCCAGAACAAAATATACCCTTTTACGGACAGATTAACACTTGGCCTGCAACAGCTGGGAAACCCGATTCAGGGTATTGCTATTTTGGCAATTGAATTTCACCGCAGAACAAAATATATGTTTTGGCGGACAATATTATACTCTGCCAGCCACAGCTGAAACCACTGATTTATGGTATTGCTATTTTGGCAATTGAATTTCACCCCAGAACAAAATTTACCCTTTTACGGACAGATTAACACTTGGCCTGCAACAGCTGGGAAACCAGATTTAGGGTATTGCTATTTTGGTAATTGAATTTCACCACAGAACAAAATATATATTTTTGCGGACACTATTATACTTTGCCAGCCACAGCTGAAACCACTGATTTATGGTATTGCTAATTTGGCAATTAAATTTCACAGCAGAGTAAAATATACCCTTTTAACGGACAGATTAACACTAGGCCTGCAACAGCTTGGACACCAGATTCAGGGTATTGCTATTTTGGCAATTGAATTTCACCCCAGAACAAAATATTCCCTTTACGGACAGATTAACATTTGGCCTGCAACAGCTGCTACACCAGATTCAGGGTATTGCTATGTTGGCAATTGAATTTCACCCCAGAACAAAATATACCCTTTACAGACAGATTAAAACTTGGCCTGCAACAGCTGGGACACCAGATTCAGGGTATTGCTATTTTGGCAATTGAATTTCACCCCAGTACAAAGATATGTTTTGGAGGACACTATTATACTTTGTCAGCCTCAGCTGAAACCACTGATTTATGGTATTGCTATTTTGGCAATTGAATTTCACCCCAGAACAAAATATACCCTTTTACGGACAGATTAACACTTGGCCTGCAACAGCTGGGAAACCAGATTCAAGGTATTGCTATTTTGGCAATTGAATTTCACCCCAGAGCAAAATATATGTTTTGGCAGACACTATTATACTTTGCCAGCCACATCTGAAACCACTGATTTATGGTATAGCTATTTTGGCAATTGAATTTCACCCTACAACAAAATATACCCTTTTACGGACACATTAACACTTGGCCTGCAACAGCTGGGAAACCAGATTCAGGGTATTGCTATTTTGGCAATTGAATTTCACCCCAGAGCAAAATATATGTTTTGGCGGACACTATTATACTTTGCAAGCCACATCTGAAACCACTGATTTATGGTATTGCTATTTTGGCAATTGAATTTGACCCCAGAACAAAATATACCCTTTACGGACAGATTAACACTTGGCCTGCAACAGCTGGGAAACCCGATTCAGGGTATTGCTATTTTGGCAATTGAATTTCACCGCAGAACAAAATATATGTTTTGGCGGACAATATTATACTCTTCCATCCACAGCTGAAACGACTGATTTATGGTATTGCTATTTTGGCAATTGAATTTCACCCCAGAACAAAATTTACCCTTTTACGGACAGATTAACACTTGACCTGCAACAGCTGGGAAACCAGATTCAGGGTATTGCTATTTTGGCAATTGAATTTCACCGCAGAACAAAATATATGTTTTGGCGGACAATATTATACTCTGCCAGCCACAGCTGAAACCACTGATTTATGGTATTGCTATTTTGGCAATTGAATTTTACCCCAGAACAAAATATACCCTTTTAAGGACAGATTAACATTTGGCCTCCAACAGCTGGGAAACCAGATTCAGGGTATTGCTATTTTGGCAATTGAATTTCACCCCAGAGCAAAATATATGTTTTGGCGGACACTATTATACTTTGCCAGCCACATCTGAAACCACTGATTTATGGTATAGCTATTTTGGCAATTGAATTTCACCCTACAACAAAATATACCCTTTTACGGACACATTAACACTTGGCCTGCAACAGCTGGGAAACCAGATTCAGGGTATTGCTATTTTGCTATTGAATTTCACCGCAGAACAAAATATATGTTTTGGCGGACAATATTATACTCTGCCAGCCACAGCTGAAACCACTGATTTATGGTATTGCTATTTTGGCAATTGAATTTTACCCCAGAACAAAATATACCCTTTTAAGGACAGATTGCCACTTGGCCTGCAACAGCTGGGAAACCAGATTCAGGGTATTGCTATTTTGGCAATTGAATTTCATCCCAGAACAAAATATTCCTTTTTAAGGACAGATTAACACTTGGCCTGAAACAGCTGCTATTTTGGCAATTGAATTTCACCCCAGAACAAAATATACCCTTTTACGGACAGATTAACATTTGGCCTCCAACAGCTGGGAAACCAGATTCAGGGTATTGCTATTTTGGCAATTGAATTTCACCCCAGAGCAAAATATATGTTTTGGCGGACACTATTATACTTTGCCAGCCACATCTGAAACCACTGATTTATGGTATAGCTATTTTGGCAATTGAATTTCACCCCAGAACAAAATTTACCCTTTTACGGACAGATTAACACTTGGCCTGCAATAGATAGGATACCAGATTCAGGGTATTGCTATTTTGGCAATTGAATTTCACCGCAGAACAAAATATATGTTTTGGCGGACAATATTATACTCTGCCAGCCACAGATGAAACCTCTGATTTATGGTATTGCTATTTTGGCAATTGAATTTTACCCCAGAACAAAATATACCCTTTTAAGGACAGATTGCCACTTGGCCTGCAACAGCTGGGAAACCAGATTCAGGGTATTGCTATTTTGGCAATTGAATTTCATCCCAGAACAAAATATTCCTTTTTAAGGACAGATTAACACTTGGCCTGAAACAGCTGGGACACCAGATTTAGGGTATTGCTATTTTGGCAATTGAATTTCACCCCAGAACAAAATATACCCTTTTACGGACAGATTAACACTTGGCCTGCAACAGCTGGGACACCAGATTCAGGGTATTGCTATTTTGGCAATTGAATTACACCCCAAAACAAAATATATGTTTTGGCGGACAATATTATACTTTGCCAGCCTCAGCTGAAACCACTGATTTATGGTATTGCTATTTTGGCAATTGAATTTAACCCTAGAACAAAATATACCCTTTTACGGACAGATTAACACTTGGCCTGCAACAGCTGGGAAACCAGATTTAGGGTATTGCTATTTTGGTAATTGAATTTCACCACAGAACAAAATATATATTTTTGCGGACACTATTATACTTTGCCAGCCATAGCTGAAACCACTGATTTATGGTATTGCTAATTTGGCAATTAAATTTCACACCAGAGCAAAATATACCCTTTTTACGGACAGATTAACACTTGGCCTGCAACAGCTTGGACACCAGATTCAGGGTATTGCTATTTTGGCAATTGAATTTCACCCGAGAACAAAATATACCCTTTTACGGACAGATTAACATTTGGCCTGCAACAGCTGCTACACCAGATTCAGGGTATTGCTATGTTGGCAATTGAATTTCACCCCAGAACAAAATATACCCTTTTACGGATAGATTAAAACTTGGCCTGCAACAGCTGGGACACCAGATTCAGGGTATTGCTATTTTGGCAATTGAATTTCACCCCAGTACAAAGATATGTTTTGGAGGACACTATAATACTTTGCCAGCCTCAGCTGAAACCACTGATTTATGGTATTGCTATTTTGGCAATTGAATTTCACCCCAGAACAAAATATACCCTTTTACGGACAGATTAACACTTGGCCTGCAACAGCTGGGAAACCAGATTCAGGGTATTGCTATTTTGGCAATTGAATTTCACCCCAGAGCAAAATATATGTTTTGGCGGACACTATTATACTTTGCAAGCCACATCTGAAACCACTGATTTATGGTATTGCTATTTTGGCAATTGAATTTCACCCCAGAACAAAATATACCCTTTTACGGACAGATTAACACTTGGCCTGCAACAGCTGGGAAACCCGATTCAGGGTATTGCTATTTTGGCAATTGAATTTCACCGCAGAACAAAATATATGTTTTGGCGGACAATATTATACTCTGCCATCCACAGCTGAAACGACTGATTTATGGTATTGCTATTTTGGCAATTGAATTTCACCCCAGAACAAAATTTACCCTTTTACGGACAGATTAACACTTGGCCTGCAATAGATAGGAAACCAGATTCAGGGTATTGCTATTTTGGCAATTGAATTTCACCGCAGAACAAAATATATGTTTTGGCGGACAATATTATACTCTGCCAGCCACAGCTGAAACCACTGATTTATGGTATTGCTATTTTGGCAATTGAATTTTACCCCAGAACAAAATATACCCTTTTAAGGACAGATTGCCACTTGGCCTGCAACAGCTGGGAAACCAGATTCAGGGTATTGCTATTTTGGCAATTGAATTTCATCCCAGAACAAAATATTCCTTTTAAGGACAGATTAACACTTGGCCTGAAACAGCTGGGACACCAGATTTAGGGTATTGCTATTTTGGCAATTGAATTTCACCCCAGAACAAAATATACCCTTTTACGGACAGATTAACACTTGGCCTGCAACAGCTGGGACACCAGATTCAGGGTATTGCTATTTTGGCAATTGAATTACACCCCAAAACAAAATATATGTTTTGGCGGACAATATTATACTTTGCCAGCCTCAGCTGAAACCACTGATTTATGGTATTGCTATTTTGGCAATTGAATTTAACCCCAGAACAAAATATACCCTTTACGGACAGATTAACACTTGGCCTGCAACAGCTGGGAAACCAGATTTAGGGTATTGCTATTTTGGTAATTGAATTTCACCACAGAACAAAATATATATTTTTGCGAACACTATTATACTTTGCCAGCCATAGCTGAAACCACTGATTTATGGTATTGCTAATTTGGCAATTAAATTTCACACCAGAGCAAAATATACCCTTTTACGGACAGATTAACACTTGGCCTGCAACAGCTTGGACACCAGATTCAGGGTATTGCTATTTTGGCAATTGAATTTCACCCCAGAACAAAATATACCCTTTTACGGACAGATTAACATTTGGCCTGCAACAGCTGCTACACCAGATTCAGGGTATTGCTATGTTGGCAATTGAATTTCACCCCAGAACAAAATATACCCTTTTACGGACAGATTAAAACTTGGCCTGCAACAGCTGGGACACCAGATTCAGGGTATTGCTATTTTGGCAATTGAATTTCACCCCAGTACAAAGATATGTTTTGGAGGACACTATAATACTTTGCCAGCCTCAGCTGAAACCACTGATTTATGGTATTGCTATTTTGGCAATTGAATTTCACCCCAGAACAAAATATACCCTTTTACGGACAGATTAACTCTTGGCCTGCAAAAGGTGGGAAACCAGATTCAGGGTATTGCTATTTTGGCAATTGAATTTCACCCCAGAGCAAAATATAAGTTTTGGCGGACACTATTATACTTTGCCAGCCACATCTGAAACCACTGATTTATGGTATAGCTATTTTGGCAATTGAATTTCACCCTACAACAAAATATACCCTTTTACGGACACATTAACACTTGGCCTGCAACAGCTGGGAAACCAGATTCAGGGTATTGCTATTTTGGCAATTGAATTTCACCCCAGAGCAAAATATATGTTTTGGCGGACACTATTATACTTTGCAAGCCACATCTGAAACCACTGATTTATGGTATAGCTATTTTGGCAATTGAATTTCCCCCCATAACAAAATATACCCTTTTACGGACAGATTAACACTTGGCCTGCAACAGCTGGGAAACCCGATTCAGGGTATTGCTATTTTGGCAATTGAATTTCACCGCAGAACAAAATATATGTTTTGGCGGACAATATTATACTCTGCCAGCCACAGCTGGAACCACTGATTTATGGTATTGCTATTTTGGCAATTGAATTTCACCCCAGAACAAAATATACCCTTTTACGGACAGATTAACACTTGGCCTGCAACAGCTGGGAAACCCGATTCAGGGTATTGCTATTTTGGCAATTGAATTTCACCGCAGAACAAAATATATGTTTTGGCGGACAATATTATACTCTGCCATCCACAGCTGAAACGACTGATTTATGGTATTGCTATTTTGGCAATTGAATTTCACCCCAGAACAAAATTTACCCTTTTACGGACAGATTAACACTTGACCTGCAACAGCTGGGAAACCAGATTCAGGGTATTGCTATTTTGGCAATTGAATTTCACCGCAGAACAAAATATATGTTTTGGCGGACAATATTATACTCTGCCAGCCACAGCTGAAACCACTGATTTATGGTATTGCTATTTTGGCAATTGAATTTTACCCCAGAACAAAATATACCCTTTTAAGGACAGATTACCACTTGGCCTGCAACAGCTGGGAAACCAGATTCAGGGTATTGCTATTTTGGCAATTGAATTTCATCCCAGAACAAAATATTCCTTTTACGAACAGATTAACACTTGGCCTGAAACAGCTGGGACACCATATTTAGGGTATTGCTATTTTGATAATTGAATTTCACCCCAGAACAAAATATGTGTTTTTGCGGACATTATTATACTTTGCCAGCCACAGCTGAAACCACTGATTTATGGTATTGCTATTTTGGCAATTGAATTTCACCCCAGAACAAAATATAGCCTTTTACGGACAGATTAACACTTGGCCTGCAACAGCTGGGACACCAGATTCAGGGTATTGCTATTTTGGCAATTGAATTACACCCCAAAACAAAATATATGTTTTGGCGGACAATATTATACTTTGCCAGCCTCAGCTGAAACCACTGATTTATGGTATTGCTATTTTGGCAATTGAATTTAACCGCAGAACAAAATATACCCTTTACGGACAGATTAACACTTGGCCTGCAACAGCTGGGAAACCAGATTTAGGGTATTGCTATTTTGGTAATTGAATTTCACCACAGAACAAAATATATATTTTTGCGGACACTATTATACTTTGCCAGCCATAGCTGAAACCACTGATTTATGGTATTGCTAATTTGGCAATTAAATTTCACACCAGAGCAAAATATTCCCTTTTACGGACAGATTAACACTTGGCCTGCAACAGCTTGGACACCAGATTCAGGGTATTGCTATGTTGGCAATTGAATTTCACCCCAGAACAAAATATACCCTTTTACGGATAGATTAAAACTTGGCCTGCAACAGCTGGGACACCAGATTCAGGGTATTGCTATTTTGGCAATTGAATTTCACCCCAGTACAAAGATATGTTTTGGAGGACACTATTATACTTTGCCAGCCTCAGCTGAAACCACTGATTTATGGTATTGCTATTTTGGCAATTGAATTTCACCCCAGAACAAAATATACCCTTTACGGACAGATTAACACTTGGCCTGCAACAGCTGGGAAACCAGATTCAGGGTATTGCTATTTTGGCAATTGAATTTCACCCCAGAGCAAAATATATGTTTTGGCGGACACTATTATACTTTGCCAGCCACATCTGAAACCACTGATTTATGGTATAGCTATTTTGGCAATTGAATTTCCCCCAGAACAAAATATACCCTTTACGGACAGATTAACACTTGGCCTGCAACAGCTGGGAAACCCGATTCAGGGTATTGCTATTTTGGCAATTGAATTTCACCGCAGAACAAAATATATGTTTTGGCGGACAATATTATACTCTGCCAGCCACAGCTGAAACCACTGATTTATGGTATTGCTATTTTGGCAATTGAATTTCACCCCAGAACAAAATTTACCCTTTTACGGACAGATTAACACTTGGCCTGCAACAGCTGGGAAACCAGATTTAGGGTATTGCTATTTTGGTAATTGAATTTCACCACAGAACAAAATATATATTTTTACGGACACTATTATACTTTGCCAGCCACATCTGAAACCACTGATTTATGGTATTGCTAATTTGGCAATTAAATTTCACAGCAGAGGAAAATATACCCTTTTAACGGACAGATTAACACTAGGCCTGCAACAGCTTGGACACCAGATTCAGGGTATTGCTATTTTGGCAATTGAATTTCACCCCAGAACAAAATATTCCCTTTACGGACAGATTAACATTTGGCCTGCAACAGCTGCTACACCAGATTCAGGTTATTGCTATGTTGGCAATTGAATTTCACCCCAGAACAAAATATACCCTTTTACAGACAGATTAAAACTTGGCCTGCAACAGCTGGGACACCAGATTCAGGGTATTGCTATTTTGGCAATTGAATTTCACCCCAGTACAAAGATATGTTTTGGAGGACACTATTATACTTTGTCAGCCTCAGCTGAAACCACTGATTTATGGTATTGCTATTTTGGCAATTGAATTTCACCCCAGAACAAAATATACCCTTTTACGGACAGATTAACACTTGGCCTGCAACAGCTGGGAAACCAGATTCAAGGTATTGCTATTTTGGCAATTGAATTTCACCCCAGAGCAAAATATATGTTTTGGCAGATACTATTATACTTTGCCAGCCACATCTGAAACCACTGATTTATGGTATAGCTATTTTGGCAATTGAATTTCACCCTACAACAAAATATACCCTTTTACGGACACATTAACACTTGGCCTGCAACAGCTGGGAAACCAGATTCAGGGTATTGCTATTTTGGCAATTGAATTTCACCCCAGAGCAAAATATATGTTTTGGCGGACACTATTTTACTTTGCAAGCCACATCTGAAACCACTGATTTATGGTATTGCTATTTTGGCAATTGAATTTGACCCCAGAACAAAATATACCCTTTACGGACAGATTAACACTTGGCCTGCAACAGCTGGGAAACCCGATTCAGGGTATTGCTATTTTGGCAATTGAATTTCACCGCAGAACAAAATATATGTTTTGGCGGACAATATTATACTCTTCCATCCACAGCTGAAACGACTGATTTATGGTATTGCTATTTTGGCAATTGAATTTCACCCCAGAACAAAATTTACCCTTTTACGGACAGATTAACACTTGACCTGCAACAGCTGGGAAACCAGATTCAGGGTATTGCTATTTTGGCAATTGAATTTCACCGCAGAACAAAATATATGTTTTGGCGGACAATATTATACTCTGCCAGCCACAGCTGAAAACACTGATTTATGGTATTGCTATTTTGGCAATTGAATTTCACCCCAGAACAAAATATACCCTTTTACGGACAGATTAACATTTGGCCTCCAACAGCTGGGAAACCAGATTCAGGGTATTGCTATTTTGGCAATTGAATTTCACCCCAGAGCAAAATATATGTTTTGGCGGACCCTATTATACTTTGCCAGCCACATCTGAAACCACTGATTTATGGTATAGCTATTTTGGCAATTGAATTTCACCCTACAACAAAATATACCCTTTTACGGACACATTAACACTTGGCCTGCAACAGCTGGGAAACCAGATTCAGGGTATTGCTATTTTGGCAATTGAATTTCACCCCAGAGCAAAATATATGTTTTGGCGGACACTATTATACTTTGCAAGCCACATCTGAAACCACTGATTTATGGTATTGCTATTTTGGCAATTGAATTTCACCCCAGAACAAAATATACCCTTTTACGGACAGATTAACACTTGGCCTGCAACAGCTGGGAAACCCGATTCAGGGTATTGCTATTTTGGCAATTGAATTTCACCGCAGAACAAAATATATGTTTTGGCGGACAATATTATACTCTGCCATCCACAGCTGAAACGACTGATTTATGGTATTGCTATTTTGGCAATTGAATTTCACCCCAGAACAAAATTTACCCTTTTACGGACAGATTAACACTTGGCCTGCAATAGATAGGAAACCAGATTCAGGGTATTGCTATTTTGGCAATTGAATTTCACCGCAGAACAAAATATATGTTTTGGCGGACAATATTATACTCTGCCAGCCACAGCTGAAACCACTGATTTATGGTATTGCTATTTTGGCAATTGAATTTTACCCCAGAACAAAATATACCCTTTTAAGGACAGATTGCCACTTGGCCTGCAACAGCTGGGAAACCAGATTCAGGGTATTGCTATTTTGGCAATTGAATTTCATCCCAGAACAAAATATTCCTTTTAAGGACAGATTAACACTTGGCCTGAAACAGCTGGGACACCAGATTTAGGGTATTGCTATTTTGGCAATTGAATTTCACCCCAGAACAAAATATACCCTTTTACGGACAGATTAACACTTGGCCTGCAACAGCTGGGACACCAGATTCAGGGTATTGCTATTTTGGCAATTGAATTACACCCCAAAACAAAATATATGTTTTGGCGGACAATATTATACTTTGCCAGCCTCAGCTGAAACCACTGATTTATGGTATTGCTATTTTGGCAATTGAATTTAACCCCAGAACAAAATATACCCTTTACGGACAGATTAACACTTGGCCTGCAACAGCTGGGAAACCAGATTTAGGGTATTGCTATTTTGGTAATTGAATTTCACCACAGAACAAAATATATATTTTTGCGGACACTATTATACTTTGCCAGCCATAGCTGAAACCACTGATTTATGGTATTGCTAATTTGGCAATTAAATTTCACACCAGAGCAAAATATACCCTTTTACGGACAGATTAACACTTGGCCTGCAACAGCTTGGACACCAGATTCAGGGTATTGCTATTTTGGCAATTGAATTTCACCCGAGAACAAAATATACCCTTTACGGACAGATTAACATTTGGCCTGCAACAGCTGCTACACCAGATTCAGGGTATTGCTATGTTGGCAATTGAATTTCACCCCAGAACAAAATATACCCTTTTACGGACAGATTAAAACTTGGCCTGCAACAGCTGGGACACCAGATTCAGGGTATTGCTATTTTGGCAATTGAATTTCACCCCACTACAAAGATATGTTTTGGAGGACACTATAATACTTTGTCAGCCTCAGCTGAAACCACTGATTTATGGTATTGCTATTTTGGCAATTGAATTTCACCCCAGAACAAAATATACCCTTTTACGGACAGATTAACTCTTGGCCTGCAAAAGGTGGGAAACCAGATTCAGGGTATTGCTATTTTGGCAATTGAATTTCACCCCAGAGCAAAATATATGTTTTGGCGGACACTATTATACTTTGCCAGCCACATCTGAAACCACTGATTTATGGTATAGCTATTTTGGCAATTGAATTTCACCCTACAACAAAATATACCCTTTTACGGACACATTAACACTTGGCCTGCAACAGCTGGGAAACCAGATTCAGGGTATTGCTATTTTGGCAATTGAATTTCACCCCAGAGCAAAATATATGTTTTGGCGGACACTATTATACTTTGCAAGCCACATCTGAAACCACTGATTTATGGTATTGCTATTTTGGCAATTGAATTTCACCCCAGAACAAAATATACCCTTTACGGACAGATTAACACTTGGCCTGCAACAGCTGGGAAACCCGATTCAGGGTATTGCTATTTTGGCAATTGAATTTCACCGCAGAACAAAATATATGTTTTGGCGGACAATATTATACTCTGCCATCCACAGCTGAAACGACTGATTTATGGTATTGCTATTTTGGCAATTGAATTTCACCCCAGAACAAAATTTACCCTTTTACGGACAGATTAACACTTGACCTGCAACAGCTGGGAAACCAGATTCAGGGTATTGCTATTTTGGCAATTGAATTTCACCGCAGAACAAAATATATGTTTTGGCGGACAATATTATACTCTGCCAGCCACAGCTGAAACCACTGATTTATGGTATTGCTATTTTGGCAATTGAATTTTACCCCAGAACAAAATATACCCTTTTAAGGACAGATTACCACTTGGCCTGCAACAGCTGGGAAACCAGATTCAGGGTATTGCTATTTTGGCAATTGAATTTCATCCCAGAACAAAATATTCCTTTTTACGGACAGATTAACACTTGGCCTGAAACAGCTGGGACACCATATTTAGGGTATTGCTATTTTGATAATTGAATTTCACCCCAGAACAAAATATGTGTTTTTGCGGACATTATTATACTTTGCCAGCCACAGCAGAAACCACTGATTTATGGTAGTGCTATTTTGGCAATTGAATTTCACCCCAGAACAAAATATAGCCTTTTACGGACAGATTAACACTTGGCCTGCAACAGCTGGGACACCAGATTCAGGGTATTGCTATTTTGGCAATTGAATTACACCCCAAAACAAAATATATGTTTTGGCGGACAATATTATACTTTGCCAGCCTCAGCTGAAACCACTGATTTATGGTATTGCTATTTTGGCAATTGAATTTAACCGCAGAACAAAATATACCCTTTTACGGACAGATTAACACTTGGCCTGCAACAGCTGGGAAACCAGATTTAGGGTATTGCTATTTTGGTAATTGAATTTCACCACAGAACAAAATATATATTTTTGCGGACACTATTATACTTTGCCAGCCATAGCTGAAACCACTGATTTATGGTATTGCTAATTTGGCAATTAAATTTCACACCAGAGCAAAATATACCCTTTTTACGGACAGATTAACACTTGGCCTGCAACAGCTTGGACACCAGATTCAGGGTATTGCTATGTTGGCAATTGAATTTCACCCCAGAACAAAATATACCCTTTTACGGATAGATTAAAACTTGGCCTGCAACAGCTGGGACACCAGATTCAGGGTATTGCTATTTTGGCAATTGAATTTCACCCCAGTACAAAGATATGTTTTGGAGGACACTATTATACTTTGCCAGCCTCAGCTGAAACCACTGATTTATGGTATTGCTATTTTGGCAATTGAATTTCACCCCAGAACAAAATTTACCCTTTTACGGACAGATTAACACTTGGCCTGCAACAGCTGGGAAACCAGATTCAGGGTATTGCTATTTTGGCAATTGAATTTCACCCCAGAGCAAAATATATGTTTTGGCGGACACTATTATACTTTGCCAGCCACATCTGAAACCACTGATTTATGGTATAGCTATTTTGGCAATTGAATTTCCCCCCAGAACAAAATATACCCTTTTACGGACAGATTAACACTTGGCCTGCAACAGCTGGGAAACCCGATTCAGGGTATTGCTATTTTGGCAATTGAATTTCACCGCAGAACAAAATATATGTTTTGGCGGACAATATTATACTCTGCCAGCCACAGCTGAAACCACTGATTTATGGTATTGATATTTTGGCAATTGAATTTCACCCCAGAACAAAATTTACCCTTTTACGGACAGATTAACACTTGGCCTGCAACAGCTGGGAAACCAGATTTAGGGTATTGCTATTTTGGTAATTGAATTTCACCACAGAACAAAATATATATTTTTGCGGACACTATTATACTGTGCCAGCCACATCTGAAACCACTGATTTATGGTATTGCTAATTTGGCAATTAAATTTCACAGCAGAGGAAAATATACCCTTTTTAACGGACAGATTAACACTAGGCCTGCAACAGCTGGGAAACCAGATTCAGGGTATTGCTATTTTGGCAATTGAATTTCACCCCAGAACAAAATATTCCCTTTTACGGACAGATTAACATTTGGCCTGCAACAGCTGCTACACCAGATTCAGGTTATTGCTATGTTGGCAATTGAATTTCACCCCAGAACAAAATATACCCTTTTACAGACAGATTAAAACTTGGCCTGCAACAGCTGGGACACCAGATTCAGGGTATTGCTATTTTGGCAATTGAATTTCACCCCAGTACAAAGATATGTTTTGGAGGACACTATTATACTTTGTCAGCCTCAGCTGAAACCACTGATTTATGGTATTGCTATTTTGGCAATTGAATTTCACCCCAGAACAAAATATACCCTTTTACGGACAGATTAACACTTGGCCTGCAACAGCTGGGAAACCAGATTCAAGGTATTGCTATTTTGGCAATTGAATTTCACCCCAGAGCAAAATATATGTTTTGGCAGACACTATTATACTTTGCCAGCCACATCTGAAACCACTGATTTATGGTATAGCTATTTTGGCAATTGAATTTCACCCTACAACAAAATATACCCTTTTACGGACACATTAACACTTGGCCTGCAACAGCTGGGAAACCAGATTCAGGGTATTGCTATTTTGGCAATTGAATTTCACCCCAGAGCAAAATATATGTTTTGGCGGACACTATTTTACTTTGCAAGCCACATCTGAAACCACTGATTTATGGTATTGCTATTTTGGCAATTGAATTTGACCCCAGAACAAAATATACCCTTTACGGACAGATTAACACTTGGCCTGCAACAGCTGGGAAACCCGATTCAGGGTATTGCTATTTTGGCAATTGAATTTCACCGCAGAACAAAATATATGTTTTGGCGGACAATATTATACTCTTCCATCCACAGCTGAAACGACTGATTTATGGTATTGCTATTTTGGCAATTGAATTTCACCCCAGAACAAAATTTACCCTTTTACGGACAGATTAACACTTGACCTGCAACAGCTGGGAAACCAGATTCAGGGTATTGCTATTTTGGCAATTGAATTTCACCGCAGAACAAAATATATGTTTTGGCGGACAATATTATACTCTGCCAGCCACAGCTGAAAACACTGATTTATGGTATTGCTATTTTGGCAATTGAATTTCACCCCAGAACAAAATATACCCTTTTACGGACAGATTAACATTTGGCCTCCAACAGCTGGGAAACCAGATTCAGGGTATTGCTATTTTGGCAATTGAATTTCACCCCAGAGCAAAATATATGTTTTGGCGGACCCTATTATACTTTGCCAGCCACATCTGAAACCACTGATTTATGGTATAGCTATTTTGGCAATTGAATTTCACCCTACAACAAAATATACCCTTTTACGGACACATTAACACTTGGCCTGCAACAGCTGGGAAACCAGATTCAGGGTATTGCTATTTTGGCAATTGAATTTCACCCCAGAGCAAAATATATGTTTTGGCGGACACTATTATACTTTGCAAGCCACATCTGAAACCACTGATTTATGGTATTGCTATTTTGGCAATTGAATTTCACCCCAGAACAAAATATACCCTTTTACGGACAGATTAACACTTGGCCTGTAACAGCTGGGAAACCCGATTCAGGGTATTGCTATTTTGGCAATTGAATTTCACCGCAGAACAAAATATATGTTTTGGCGGACAATATTATACTCTGCCATCCACAGCTGAAACGACTGATTTATGGTATTGCTATTTTGGCAATTGAATTTCACCCCAGAACAAAATTTACCCTTTTACGGACAGATTAACACTTGGCCTGCAATAGATAGGAAACCAGATTCAGGGTATTGCTATTTTGGCAATTGAATTTCACCGCAGAACAAAATATATGTTTTGGCGGACAATATTATACTCTGCCAGCCACAGCTGAAACCACTGATTTATGGTATTGCTATTTTGGCAATTGAATTTTACCCCAGAACAAAATATACCCTTTTAAGGACAGATTGCCACTTGGCCTGCAACAGCTGGGAAACCAGATTCAGGGTATTGCTATTTTGGCAATTGAATTTCATCCCAGAACAAAATATTCCTTTTAAGGACAGATTAACACTTGGCCTGAAACAGCTGGGACACCAGATTTAGGGTATTGCTATTTTGGCAATTGAATTTCACCCCAGAACAAAATATACCCTTTTACGGACAGATTAACACTTGGCCTGCAACAGCTGGGACACCAGATTCAGGGTATTGCTATTTTGGCAATTGAATTACACCCCAAAACAAAATATATGTTTTGGCGGACAATATTATACTTTGCCAGCCTCAGCTGAAACCACTGATTTATGGTATTGCTATTTTGGCAATTGAATTTAACCCCAGAACAAAATATACCCTTTACGGACAGATTAACACTTGGCCTGCAACAGCTGGGAAACCAGATTTAGGGTATTGCTATTTTGGTAATTGAATTTCACCACAGAACAAAATATATATTTTTGCGGACACTATTATACTTTGCCAGCCATAGCTGAAACCACTGATTTATGGTATTGCTAATTTGGCAATTAAATTTCACACCCGAGCAAAATATACCCTTTTTACGGACAGATTAACACTTGGCCTGCAACAGCTTGGACACCAGATTCAGGGTATTGCTATTTTGGCAATTGAATTTCACCCGAGAACAAAATATACCCTTTTACGGACAGATTAACATTTGGCCTGCAACAGCTGCTACACCAGATTCAGGGTATTGCTATGTTGGCAATTGAATTTCACCCCAGAACAAAATATACCCTTTTACGGACAGATTAAAACTTGGCCTGCAACAGCTGGGACACCAGATTCAGGGTATAGCTATTTTGGCAATTGAATTTCACCCTACAACAAAATATACCCTTTTACGGACACATTAACACTTGGCCTGCAACAGCTGGGAAACCAGATTCAGGGTATTGCTATTTTGGCAATTGAATTTCACCCCAGAGCAAAATATATGTTTTGGCGGACACTATTTTACTTTGCAAGCCACATCTGAAACCACTGATTTATGGTATTGCTATTTTGGCAATTGAATTTGACCCCAGAACAAAATATACCCTTTTACGGACAGATTAACACTTGGCCTGCAACAGCTGGGAAACCCGATTCAGGGTATTGCTATTTTGGCAATTGAATTTCACCGCAGAACAAAATATATGTTTTGGCGGACAATATTATACTCTTCCATCCACAGCTGAAACGACTGATTTATGGTATTGCTATTTTGGCAATTGAATTTCACCCCAGAACAAAATTTACCCTTTTACGGACAGATTAACACTTGACCTGCAACAGCTGGGAAACCAGATTCAGGGTATTGCTATTTTGGCAATTGAATTTCACCGCAGAACAAAATATATGTTTTGGCGGACAATATTATACTCTGCCAGCCACAGCTGAAACCACTGATTTATGGTATTGCTATTTTGGCAATTGAATTTCACCCCAGAACAAAATATATCCTTTTACGGACAGATTAACACTTGGCCTGCAACAGCTGGGAAACCAGATTCAGGGTATTGCTATTTTGGCAATTGAATTTCACCCCAGAACAAAATATATGTTTTGCGGACACTATTATACTTTGCCAGCCACAGCTGAAACCACTGATTTATGGTATTGCTATTTTGGCAATTGAATTTCACCCCAGAACAAAATATACCCTTTTACGGACAGATTAACACTTGGCCTGCAACAGCTGGGAAACCAGATTCAGGGTATTGCTATTTTGGCAATTGAATTTCACCCCAGAACAAAATATATGTTTTGGCGGACACTATTATACTTTGCCAGCCACAGCTGAAACCACTGATTTATGGTATTGCTATTTTGGCAATTGAATTTCACCCCAGAACAAAATATACCCTTTACGGACACATTAACACTTGGCCTGCAACAGCTGGGAAACCAGATTCAGGGTATTGCTATTTTGGCAATTGAATTTCACCCCAGAACAAAATATATGTTTTGGCGGACACTATTATACTTTGCCAGCCACAGCTGAAACCACTGATTTATGGTATTGCTATTTTGGCAATTGAATTTCACCCCAGAACAAAATATACCCTTTTACGGACAGATTAACACTTGGCCTGCAACAGCTGGGAAACCAGATTCAGGGTATTGCTATTTTGGCAATTGAATTTCACCACAGAACAAAATATATGTTTTAGCGGACACTATTATACTCTGCCATGCCACAGCTGAAACCACTGATTTATGGTATTGCTATTTTGGCAATTGAATTTCACCCCAGAACAAAATATACCCTTTTACGGACAGATTAACACTTGGCCTGCAACAGCTGGGACACCAGATTCAGGGTATTGCTATTTTGGCAATTGAATTTCACCCCAGAACAAAATATATGTTTTGGCGGACACTATTATACTTTGCCAGCCACAGCTGAAACCACTGATTTATGGTATTGCTATTTTGGCAATTGAATTTCACCCCAGAACAAAATATACCCTTTTACGGACAGATTAACACTTGGCCTGCAACAGCTGGGAAACCAGATTCAGGGTATTGCTATTTTGGCAATTGAATTTCACCCCAGAACAAAATATATCCTTTTACGGACACGATTAACACTTGGCCTGCAACAGCTGGGACACCACTGATTTAGGGTATTGCTATTTTGGCAATTGAATTTCACCCCAGAACAAAATATACCCTTTTACGGACAGATTAACACTTGGCCTGCAACAGCTGGGACACCAGATTCAGGGTATTGCTATTTTGGCAATTGAATTTCACCCCAGAACAAAATATATGTTTTGGCGGACAATATTATACTTTGCCAGCCTCAGCTGAAACCACTGATTTATGGTATTGCTATTTTGGCAATTGAATTTAACCCCAGAACAAAATATACCCTTTTACGGACAGATTAACACTTGGCCTGCAACAGCTGGGAAACCAGATTTAGGGTATTGCTATTTTGGTAATTGAATTTCACCACAGAACAAAATATATATTTTTGCGGACACTATTATACTTTGCCAGCCATAGCTGAAACCACTGATTTATGGTATTGCTAATTTGGCAATTAAATTTCACACCCGAGCAAAATATACCCTTTTTACGGACAGATTAACACTTGGCCTGCAACAGCTTGGACACCAGATTCAGGGTATTGCTATTTTGGCAATTGAATTTCACCCCAGAACAAAATATACCCTTTTACGGACAGATTAACATTTGGCCTGCAACAGCTGCTACACCAGATTCAGGGTATTGCTATGTTGGCAATTGAATTTCACCCCAGAACAAAATATACCCTTTTACGGACAGATTAAAACTTGGCCTGCAACAGCTGGGACACCAGATTCAGGGTATTGCTATTTTGGCAATTGAATTTCACCCCAGTACAAAGATATGTTTTGGAGGACACTATAATACTTTGTCAGCCTCAGCTGAAACCACTGATTTATGGTATTGCTATTTTGGCAATTGAATTTCACCCCAGAACAAAATATACCCTTTTACGGACAGATTAACACTTGGCCTGCAACAGCTGGGAAACCAGATTCAGGGTATTGCTATTTTGGCAATTGAATTTCACCCCAGAGCAAAATATATGTTTTGGCGGACACTATTATACTTTGCCAGCCACATCTGAAACCACTGATTTATGGTATAGCTATTTTGGCAATTGAATTTCACCCTACAACAAAATATACCCTTTTACGGACACATTAACACTTGGCCTGCAACAGCTGGGAAACCAGATTCAGGGTATTGCTATTTTGGCAATTGAATTTCACCCCAGAGCAAAATATATGTTTTGGCGGACACTATTATACTTTGCAAGCCACATCTGAAACCACTGATTTATGGTATTGCTATTTTGGCAATTGAATTTCACCCCAGAACAAAATATACCCTTTTACGGACAGATTAACACTTGGCCTGCAACAGCTGGGAAACCCGATTCAGGGTATTGCTATTTTGGCAATTGAATTTCACCGCAGAACAAAATATATGTTTTGGCGGACAATATTATACTCTGCCATCCACAGCTGAAACGACTGATTTATGGTATTGCTATTTTGGCAATTGAATTTCACCCCAGAACAAAATTTACCCTTTTACGGACAGATTAACACTTGACCTGCAACAGCTGGGAAACCAGATTCAGGGTATTGCTATTTTGGCAATTGAATTTCACCACAGAACAAAATATATGTTTTTGCGGACACTATTATACTTTGCCAGCCACAGCTGAAACCACTGATTTATGGTATTGCTATTTTGGCAATTAAATTTCACCCCAGAGCAAAATATACCCTTTACGGACAGATTAACACTTGGCCTGCAACAGCTTGGACACCAGATTCAGGGTATTGCTATTTTGGCAATTGAATTTCACCCCAGAACAAAATATACCCTTTTACGGACAGATTAACATTTGGCCTGCAACAGCTGCTACACCAGATTCAGGGTATTGCTATGTTGGCAATTGAATTTCACCCCAGAACAAAATATACCCTTTTACGGACAGATTAAAACTTGGCCTGCAACAGCTGGGACACCAGATTCAGGGTATTGCTATTTTGGCAATTGAATTTCACCCCAGTACAAAGATATGTTTTGGAGGACACTATAATACTTTGTCAGCCTCAGCTGAAACCACTGATTTATGGTATTGCTATTTTGGCAATTGAATTTCACCCCAGAACAAAATATACCCTTTTACGGACAGATTAACTCTTGGCCTGCAACAGCTGGGAAACCAGATTCAGGGTATTGCTATTTTGGCAATTGAATTTCACCCCAGAGCAAAATATATGTTTTGGCGGACACTATTATACTTTGCCAGCCACATCTGAAACCACTGATTTATGGTATAGCTATTTTGGCAATTGAATTTCACCCTACAACAAAATATACCCTTTACGGACACATTAACACTTGGCCTGCAACAGCTGGGAAACCAGATTCAGGGTATTGCTATTTTGGCAATTGAATTTCACCCCAGAGCAAAATATATGTTTTGGCGGACACTATTATACTTTGCCAGCCACATCTGAAACCACTGATTTATGGTATTGCTATTTTGGCAATTGAATTTCACCCCAGAACAAAATATACCCTTTTACGGACAGATTAACACTTGGCCTGCAACAGCTGGGAAACCCGATTCAGGGTATTGCTATTTTGGCAATTGAATTTCACCGCAGAACAAAATATATGTTTTGGCGGACAATATTATACTCTGCCATCCACAGCTGAAACGACTGATTTATGGTATTGCTATTTTGGCAATTGAATTTCACCCCAGAACAAAATTTACCCTTTTACGGACAGATTAACACTTGGCCTGCAACAGCTGGGAAACCAGATTCAGGGTATTGCTATTTTGGCAATTGAATTTCACCGCAGAACAAAATATATGTTTTGGCGGACAATATTATACTCTGCCAGCCACAGCTGAAACCACTGATTTATGGTATTGCTATTTTGGCAATTGAATTTTACCCCAGAACAAAATATACCCTTTTACGGACAGATTACCACTTGGCCTGCAACAGCTGGGAAACCAGATTCAGGGTATTGCTATTTTGGCAATTGAATTTCATCCCAGAACAAAATATTCCTTTTACGGACAGATTAACACTTGGCCTGCAAACAGCTGGGACACCAGATTTAGGGTATTGCTATTTTGGCAATTGAATTTCACCCCAGAACAAAATATATGTTTTTGCGGACATTATTATACTTTGCCAGCCACAGCTGAAACCACTGATTTATGGTATTGCTATTTTGGCAATTGAATTTCACCCCAGAACAAAATATACCCTTTACGGACAGATTAACACTTGGCCTGCAACAGCTGGGACACCAGATTCAGGGTATTGCTATTTTGGCAATTGAATTTCACCCCAAAACAAAATATATGTTTTGGCGGACAATATTATACTTTGCCAGCCTCAGCTGAAACCACTGATTTATGGTATTGCTATTTTGGCAATTGAATTTCACCCCAGAACAAAATATACCCTTTACGGACAGATTAACACTTGGCCTGCAACAGCTGGGAAACCAGATTTAGGGTATTGCTATTTTGGTAATTGAATTTCACCACAGAACAAAATATATATTTTTGCGGACACTATTATACTTTGCCAGCCATAGCTGAAACCACTGATTTATGGTATTGCTAATTTGGCAATTAAATTTCACACCAGAGCAAAATATACCCTTTTACGGACAGATTAACACTTGGCCTGCAACAGCTTGGACACCAGATTCAGGGTATTGCTATTTTGGCAATTGAATTTCACCCCAGAACAAAATATACCCTTTTACGGACAGATTAACATTTGGCCTGCAACAGCTGCTACACCAGATTCAGGGTATTGCTATGTTGGCAATTGAATTTCACCCCAGAACAAAATATACCCTTTTACGGACAGATTAAAACTTGGCCTGCAACAGCTGGGACACCAGATTCAGGGTATTGCTATTTTGGCAATTGAATTTCACCCCAGTACAAAGATATGTTTTGGAGGACACTATTATACTTTGCCAGCCTCAGCTGAAACCACTGATTTATGGTATTGCTATTTTGGCAATTGAATTTCACCCCAGAACAAAATATACCCTTTTACGGACAGATTAACACTTGGCCTGCAACAGCTGGGAAACCAGATTCAGGGTATTGCTATTTTGGCAATTGAATTTCACCCCAGAGCAAAATATATGTTTTAGCGGACACTATTATACTTTGCCAGCCACATCTGAAACCACTGATTTATGGTATAGCTATTTTGGCAATTGAATTTCACCCTAGAACAAAATATACCCTTTACGGACACATTAACACTTGGCCTGCAACAGCTGGGAAACCAGATTCAGGGTATTGCTATTTTGGCAATTGAATTTCACCCCAGAGCAAAATATATGTTTTGGCGGACACTATTATACTTTGCCAGCCACATCTGAAACCACTGATTTATGGTATTGCTATTTTGGCAATTGAATTTCACCCCAGAACAAAATATACCCTTTTACGGACAGATTAACACTTGTCCTGCAACAGCTGGGAAACCAGATTCATGGTATTGCTATTTTGGCAATTGAATTTCACCCCAGAACAAAATATATGTTTTGGCGGACACTATTATACTTTGCCAGCCACAGCTGAAACCACTGATTTATGGTATTGCTATTTTGGCAATTGAATTTCACCCCAGAACAAAATATACCCTTTTACGGACAGATTAACACTTGGCCTGCAACAGCTGGGAAACCAGATTCAGGGTATTGCTATTTTGGCACTTGAATTTCACCCCAGAACAAAATATACCCTTTACGGACAGATTAACACTTGGCCTGCAACAGCTGGGACACCAGATTCATGGTATTGCTATTTTGGCAATTGAATTTCACCCCAGAACAAAATATACCCTTTTACGGACAGATTAACATTTGGCCTGCAACAGCTGGGACACCAGATTCAGGGTATTGCTATGTTGGCAATTGAATTTCACCCCAGAACAAAATATATGCCCTTTGACGGACACGATTAATACTTGGCCTGCAACAGCTGGGACACCAGATTCAGGGTATTGCTATTTTGGCAATTGAATTTCACCCCAGAACAAAATATATGTTTTGGCGGACACTATTATACTTTGCCAGCCTACAGCTGAAACCACTGATTTATGGTATTGCTATTTTGGCAATTGAATTTCACCCCAGAACAAAATATACCCTTTTACGGACAGATTAACACTTGGCCTGCAACAGCTGGGAAACCAGATTCAGGGTATTGCTATTTTGGCAATTGAATTTCACCCCAGAGCAAAATATATGTTTTGGCGGACACTATTATACTTTGCCAGCCACAGCTGAAACCACTGATTTATGGTATTGCTATTTTGGCAATTGAATTTCACCCTAGAACAAAATATACCCTTTACGGACAGATTAACACTTGGCCTGCAACAGCTGGGACACCAGATTCAGGGTATTGCTATTTTGGCAATTGAATTTCACCCCAGAACAAAATATATGTTTTGGCGGACACTATTATACTTTGCCAGCCACAGCTGAAACCACTGATTTATGGTATTGCTATTTTGGCAATTGAATTTCATCCCAGAACAAAATATACCCTTTTACTGACAGATTAACACTTGGCCTGCAACAGCTGGGACACCAGATTCAGGGTATTGCTATTTTGGCAATTGAATTTCACCCCAGAACAAAATATACCCTTTTACGGACAGATTAACACTTGGCCTGCAACAGCTGGGACACCAGATTCAGGGTATTGCTATTTTGGCAATTGAATTTCACCCCAGAACAAAATATATGTTTTGGCGGACACTATTATACTTTGCCAGCCACAGCTGAAACCACTGATTTATGGTATTGCTATTTTGGCAATTGAATTTCACCCCAGAACAAAATATACCCTTTACGGACAGATTAACACTTGGCCTGCTACAGCTGGAACACCAGATTCAGGGTATTGCTATTTTGGCAATTGAATTTCACCCCAGAACAAAATATACCCTTTTACGGACAGATTAACACTTGGCCTGCAACAGCTGGGACACCAGATTCAGGGTATTGCTATTTTGGCAATTGAATTTAACCCCAGAACAAAATATATGTTTTGCGGACACTATTATTCTTTGCCAGCCACAGTGAACCAATGATTTATGGTATTGCTATTTTGGCAATTGAATTTACCCCAGAGCAAAATATATGTTTTGCGGACACTATTAACTTTGCCAGCCACAGCTGAAACCACTGACTTATGGTATTGCTATTTTGGCAATTGAATTTCACCTCTAGAACAAAATATACCCTTTACGGACAGATTAACACTTGGCCTGCAACAGCTGGGACACCAGATTCAGGGTATTGCTATGTTGGCAATTGAATTTCACCCCAGAACAAAATATATGTTTTGACGGACACTATTATACTTTGCCAGCCTCAGCTGAAACCACTGATTTATGGTATAGCAATTTTGGCAATTGAATTTAACCCCAGAACAAAATATACTAATTTTACGACCAGATTAACATTTGGCCTGCAACAGCTGGGACACCAGATTCAGGGTATTGCTATTTTGGCAATTGAATTTCACCCCAGAACAAAATATACCTTTTTACGGACAGATTAACACTTGGCCTTCTACAGCTGGGAAACCAAATTCAGGGTATTGCTATTTTGGCAATTGAATTTCACCCCAGAACAAAATACACCCTTTTATGGACACATTAACACTTGGCCTGCAACAGCTGGGACACCAGATTCAGGGTATTGCTATGTTGGCAATTAAATTTCACCCTAGAACAATATATATGTTTTGTTGGACACTATTAAACTTTGCCAGCCACATCTGAAACCACTTATTTATGGTATTGCTATTTTGGCAATTGAATATTACCCCAGAACAAAATATATGTTTTGGCAGACACTATTATACTTTGCCAGCCACAGCTGAAACCACTAATATATGGTAATGTTATTTTGACATTTAAATTCACCCCAGAACAAAATATACGCTTTTTCTGAGAGATTAACACTTGTCCTGCAACAGCTGTGACACCAGATTCAGGGTATTGCTATTTTGGCAATTGAATTTCACCCAAGAACAAAATATATGTTTTTGCGGACACTATTATACTTTGCCAGCCTCAGCTGAAACCACTGATTTATGATATTGCTATTTTGGCAATTGAATTTCACCCCAGAACAAAATATATGTTTTTGCGGAGACTATGATACTTTGCCAGCCACAGGTGAAACCAATGATTTATGGTATTGCTACTTTGGCAAATGAATTTCACCCTAGAGCAAAATATATGTTTTGGATGACACTATTATACTTTGCCAGCCACAGCTGAAACCACTGATTTATGGTATTGCTATTTTGGCAATTGAATTTCTCCCCAGAACAAAATATAACCTTTTACGGACAGATTAACACTTGGCCTGCAACAGCTGGGACACCAGATTCAGGGTATTGCTATTATGGCAATTGAATTTCACCCCAGAACAAAGATATGTTTTGGCGGACACTATTATAATTTGCCAGCCACAGCTGAAACCACTGATTTATGGTATAGCTATTTTGGCAATTGAATTTCACCCGAAAACAAAATTTACCCTTTTACGGACAGATTAACACTTGGCCTGCAACAGCTGGGACACCAGATTCAGGGTATTGCTATTTTGGCAATTGAATTTCACCCCAAAACAAAATATATGTTTTGGCGGACACTATTATACTTTGCCAGTCTCATCTGAAACCTCTGATTTATGGTATAGCTTTTTAGGCAATTGAATTTAACTCCAGAACAAAATATACCCTTTTACGGACACAATAACACTTGGCCTGCAACAGCTGGGACACCAGATTAAGGGTATTGCTATTATGGCAATTGAATTTCACCCCAGAACAAAGATATGTTTTGGCAGACACTATTATAATTTGCCAGCCACAGCTGAAACCACTGATTTATGGTATTGCTATTTTGGCAATTGAATTTCACCCCAGAACAAAATTTACCCTTTTACGGACAGATTAACAAATGGCCTGCAACAGCTGGGACACCAGATTCAGGGTATTGCTATTTTGGCAATTGAATTTCACCCCAGAACAAAATATAACCTTTTACGGACAGATTAACACTTGGCCTGCAACAGCTGGGACACCAGATTAAGGGTATTGCTATTATTGCAATTGAATTTCACCCCAGAACAAAGATATGTTTTGGCGGACACTATTATAATTTGCCAGCCACAGCTGAAACCACTGATTTATGGTATTGCTATTTTGGCAATTGAATTTCACCCCAGAACAAAATTTACCCTTTTACGGACAGATTAACAAATGGCCTGCAACAGCTGGGACACCAGATTCAGGGTATTGCTATTTTGGCAATTGAATTTCACCCCAGAACAAAATATAACCTTTTACGGACAGATTAACACTTGGCCTGCAACAGCTGGGACACCAGATTAAGGGTATTGCTATTATGGCAATTGAATTTCACCCCAGAACAAAGATATGTTTTGGCGGACACTATTATAATTTGCCAGCCACAGCTGAAACCACTGATTTATGGTATTGCTATTTTGGCAATTGAATTTCACCCCAGAACAAAATTTACCCTTTTACGGACAGATTAACAAATGGCCTGCAACAGCTGGGACACCAGATTCAGGGTATTGCTATTTTGGCAATTGAATTTCACCCTAGAACAAAATATACCCTTTACGGACACAAGAACACTTGGCCTGCAACAGCTGGGACACCAGATTCAGGGAATTGCCATGTTGGCAATTACATTTCACCCCAGAACAAAATATATGTTTTGACGGACACTATTATACTTTGCCAGCCTCAGCTGAAACCACTGATTTATGGTATTGCTATTTTGGCAATTGAATTTCACCCCAGAACAAAGATATGTTTTGGCGGACACTATTATACTTTGCCAGCCTCATCTGAAACCACTGATTTATGGTATAGTTATTTTGGCAATTGAATTTAACTCCAGAACAAAATATACCCTTTTACGGACAGATTAACATTTGGCCTGCAACAGCTGCTACACCAGATTCAGGGTATTGCTATTTTGGCAATTGAATTTCACCCCAGAACAAAATACACCCTTTTACGGACAGATTAACACTTGGCCTGCTACAGCTGGGAAACCAGATTCAGGGTATTGCTATTTTGGCAATTGAATTTCACCCCAGAACAAAATATACCCTTTTACGGACAGATTAAAACTTGGCCTGCAACAGCTGGGACACCAGATTCAGTGTATTGCTATTTTGGCAATTGAATTTCACCCCAGATCAAAATATACCCTTTTACGGACAGATTAACACTTGGCCTGCTACAGCTGGGAAACCAGATTCAGGGTATTGCTATTTTGGCAATTGAATTTCACCCTAGAACAAAATATACCCTTTTACGGACACAATAACACTTGGCCTGCAACAGCTGGGACACCAGATTCAGGGAATTGCCATGTTGGCAATTGAATTTCACCCCAGAACAAAATATATGTTTTGGCAGACACTATAATACTTTGCCAGCCACAGCTGAAACCACTGATTTATGGTATTGCTATTTTGGCAATTGAATTTCACCCCAGAACAAAATATACCATTTTACAGACAGATTAACACTTGGCCTGCAACAGCTGGGACACCAGATTCAGGGTATTGCTATTTTGGCAATTGAATTTCACCCCAGAACAAAATATACCCTTTTACGGACAGATTAAAACTTGGCCTGCAACAGCTGGGACACCAGATTCAGGGTATTGCTATTTTGGCAATTGAATTTCACCCCAGAACAAAATATACCCTTTTACGGACAGATTAACACTTGGCCTGCTACAGCTGGGAAACCAGATTCAGGGTATTGCTATTTTGGCAATTGAATTTCACCCTAGAACAAAATATACCCTTTTACGGACACAATAACACTTGGCCTGCAACAGCTGGGACACCAGATTCAGGGAATTGCCATGTTGGCAATTGAATTTCACCCCAGAACAAAATATATGTTTTGGCAGACACTATAATACTTTGCCAGCCACAGCTGAAACCACTGATTTATGGTATTGCTATTTTGGCAATTGAATTTCACCCCAGAACAAAATACCCATTTACGGACAGATTAACACTTGGCCTGCAACAGCTGGGACACCAGATTTAGGGTATTGCTATTTTGGCAATTGAATTTCACCCCAGAACAAAATATATGTTTTGGCGGACACTATTATACTCTGCCAGCCACAGCTGAAACCACTGATTTATGGTATTGCTATTCTGGCAATTGAATTTCACCCCAGTAAAAAATATACCCTTTTACGGACAGATTAACACTTGGCCTGCTAGAGCTGGGAAACCAGATTCAGGGTATTGCTATTTTGGGAATTGAATTTCACCCCAGAACAAAATAAACCCTTTTACGGAAACATTAACAATTGGCCTGCAACAGCTGAGACACCAGATTCAGGGTATTGCTTTTTTTAATATTGAATTTCACCCCAGAGCAAAATATATGTTTTGGCGGACACTATTATACTTTGCCAGCCACAGCTGAAACCACTGATTTATGGTATTGCTATTTTGGTAATTGAATTTCACCCCTAAATTAGAGGGGCAAAGGTTTAAAAGTAATATCAGGAAGAATTACTTTACTGAGAGAGTAGTGGACGCATGGAATTGTCTTCCTGCAGAAGTGGTAGCTGCAAATACAGTGAAGGAGTTTAAGCATGCATGGGATAGGCATAAAGCCATCCTTCATATAAGATAGGGCCGGGGGCTATTCATAGTATTCAGCATATTGGGCAGACTAGATGGGCCAAATGGTTCTTATCTGCCGACACATTCTATGTTTCTATATTTCTATGTTTCTAAACAAAATATACCCTTTTACGGAGAGATTAACACTTGTCCTGCAACAGCTGGGACACCAGATTCAGGTTATTGCTATTTTGACAATTGAATTTCACCCCAGAACAAAGATATGTTTTGGCGGACACTATTATACTTTGCCAGCCACAGCTGAAACCAATGAATTATGGTATTGCTATTTTGGCAATTGAATTTCACCCCAGAACAAAATTTACCCTTTTACGGACAGATTAACAAATGGCCTGCAACAGCTGGGACACCAGATTCAGGGTATTGCTATTTTGGCAATTGAATTTCGCCCCAAAACAAAATATATGTTTTGGCGGACACTATTATACTTTGCCAGCCACAGCTGAAACCAATGAATTATGGTATTGCTATTTTGGCAATTGAATTTCACCCCAGAACAAAATCTACCCTTTTAGGGAGAGATTAACACTTGTCCTGCAACAGCTGGGACACCAGATTTAGGGTTTTGGCAATTTTGGCAATTGAATTATACCCCAAAAAAATATATATGTTTTGACGGACACTATTATACTTTACCAGCCACAGCTGAAACCACTGATTTATGGTATTGCTATTTTGGCAATTGAACTATTGAATTTCACCCCAGAACAAAATATACCCTTTTACGGACATATTAACACTTGACCTGCAACAGCTGGGACACCAGATTCAGGGTATTGCTATTTTGGCAATTGAATTTCACCCCAGAACAAAATATACCCTTTTACGGAGAGATTAACACTTGTCGTGCAACAGCTGGGACACCAGATTCAGGGTATTGCTATCTTGGCAATTGAATTTCACCCCAGAACAAAATATATGTTTTGGCGGACACTATTATACTTTGCCAGCCATAGCTGAAACCACTGATTTATGGAATTGCTATTTTGGCAATTGAATTTCACTCCAGAACAAAATATACCCTTTTACGGTCAGATTAACACTTGGCCTGCTACAGCTGGGAAACCATATTCAGGGTGTTGCTATTTTGGCAATTGAATTTCACCCCAGAACAAAATATACCTTTTTACGGACACAATAACACTTGGCCTGCAACAGCTGGGACACCAGATTCAGGGTATTGCTGTTTTGGCAATTGAATTTCACCCCAGAACAAAATATATGTTTTTGCGGAGACTATTATACTTTGCCAGCCACAGGTGAAACCAATATTTTATGGTATTGCTATTTTGGCAATTGAATTTCACCCCAGAGCAAAATATATGTTTTGCCTGACACTATTATACTTTGCCAGAAACAGCTGAAACCACTGATTTATGGTATTGCTACTTTGGCAATTGAATTTCACCCCAGAACAAAATATACCCTTTTACGGAGAGATTAACACTTGTCCTGCAACAGCTGGGACACCAGATTCAGGGTATTGCTATTTTGGCAATTGAATTTCACCCCAGAACAAAATATATGTTTTGGCGGACACTATTATTCTTTGCCAGCCACACCTGAAACCACTGATTTATGGTATTGCTATTTTGGAAATAGAATTTCACCACAGAACAAAATATATGTTTTTGCGGACACTATTATACTTTGCCATCCACAGCTGAAACCACTGATTTATGGTATTGCTATTTTGGCAATTGAATTTCTCCCCCAACAAAATATACCCTTTTACTGACAGATTAACACTTGGCCTGCAACAGCTGGGACACCATATTCATTGTATTGCTATTTTGCCAATTGAATTTCACCCCAGAACAAAATATGTTTTGGCGGACACTATTATACTTTGCCAGCCACAGATGAAACCACTGATTTATGGTATTGCTATTTTGGCAATTGAATTTCACCCCAGAACAAAACATACCCTTTTACGGACAGATTAACACTTGTCCTGCAACAGCTGGGACACCAGATTCAGGGTATTGCTATTTTGGCAATGGAATTTCACCCCAGAACAAAGATATGTTTTGGTGGACACTATTATACTTTTCCAGCCACAGCTGAAACCACTGATTTATGGTATTGCTATTTTGGCAATTGAATTTCACCCCAGAAAATAATCTATCCTTTACCAGACAGCAGACAGTATTATACTTGGCTATCCAAAGCTGGAACACCAGATTTAGGGGATTGGTATTTTGGCAATTGTATTTAACCCCGTAATAAAATATAGAAATTGCTATCCTGAGTTTCTAGGGGTGACAATAAGCACAGCCAAGCCCCTGATGTAGCATATAGCAAAACAATAACTAGTATTGATGGATTGATGGACTTGGTGGCAGCTTGTTCTGGTGCACCACAAGTCACAAATGTTTGCCGATCACCCCAGAAAAAAAGTGACAGAAAAGCGCTCTGTGCAGCCTAAAAACCAGTGAGCAATTAACTTGCAGAAGTTGAATCATTCACAGCTGTAGATCGATCACTTCATTAGGTGCTAATGCTGACTTTTCCCTGCCTAATCTCGCCCTCACAGAAGCTGCGTCTTCTCCCTACACTAATCAGAGCAGTGTGACGTGCGGCGCTACTCGACTCCAGCTTAAATAGAGGCTGGGTCACTTGCTGCACTTGTCCAATCACAGCCATGCCATTAGTAGGCATGGCTGTAATGGGCTCTTAGGGCAATAAGTAAAACGCTAGCTGATTGGCTGCTGTGCAGTCCTTTAGAAAGCGGGAAGAAATCACCGAACAACGTACCTGATCCCGAATTTTTTTGAACTATGCTCGAACTGTTCGCTCAACTCTAGTCAAAATCAATAATCGCCCGATCATAAACGGCGCAATGTCTATTACCCATTTTCCATGTAACGGCGGCTGCTGTATGTAATGATAATTCATTATTACTTTGGCCCAGACTTAATTGTCTGTACTGTAACCCATTGGTTACAATAAAACAAAACACAATAAATTGAGAACAATAAATTTTTATAAAACTATAGTTAAATAAACCCAGAATATTAAGTAACATAAAAAAAAAAGGAAATGAAGGCAAGGTTTTCATCCTTTTAGCTTCCTGGAGCAGATCATCCAAGGCCTTCTGATTGGCCTCCTCCAGGACAGCCATTTTGTTCTCAGCCGCTGCATTTTCTGCTTCTGCTCCAACTTCAGGCTCCCATTTTATTAAATTAAGTTGTTGATAGCTATAAAATAAATAAAATATAATTTTGAAATGTACTTTAGGATACAATAATTGATTAGTGTATAAAGCCGATGATATTTCTTTAAACCAATCCGTTTTATATTTGTTGAGGTAGTATTAAGAATAGTTCCTTTGAGTTTAGGGTTATTGACTTAGTAGTTACGTTAATGTTTTTTTATGTAGATTAATTACTTGTGTGTTGTACGCTCTTTGTTGCCTGTTATATTGTTTTTACACCATTTTTTAGGTAAATATTTTTATGGTTTTGAGCACTTTAGTCTAACAAAAATGCTATCTATTGGATGCTCGTTACATCGTAATTAAAATGTATGTGTCATTGAGATACTTTACAGAAATCAGTACACCAGTAACATTAGCTTGCTCTAAAAAAAACTTTTAACGTGGATTAAGGGACCGTGTTTTTTGACTGAGTGCCCCGATAGATATAGTGGGACAGGTCACTCCGGAACTCCCTCAAGGGTTTTTATTAAGTGGGGATTAAAAATGGTGTCCTATTCAAGTGTGGACAGGAGATGTCTAAACGGAACTTGCAGAGAAGCAAACAGGGTCTCTGACAGACCCTAAAGAGTGGTGATATACTAATCATTTTGTTACACTTCTTTTAAGTGCAGGCAAAGTGTAGGACTTTAGGATATGTGATATGTAAAGTCTGAATAAAAATTAAATGACAAACTTTAACTTGTTTGTTATTGTTTGCATGAATAAAATCTGCCTAGGGTGAAGACTAAACTGACACCTTTATGTGTGTGAGGACACTGAATAAATTAAAACATCAAAATTATCTAATTACCCTCCTTGCAGGGGGTGGTGACCAACTCGTACTCGTCCTCTGACTCCTCTTCTTCCTCCTCAAGCACATTTGAGGGGGGTAAAGAAGGTTGGGGTGATGAGGGTCCGGCCTCTACATCTTCATCAGCAGGTGGGCGCAAGTTATGTTGCCCTGGGTCAGCCTGCTCTCATCCCTCCTCCTCAGATGACTCCTCTATAGGGATGAGCGAACCCGAACTAAATAGTTCGGGTTCGTACCGAATTTTGGGGTGTTTGGGACACGGACCCGAACATTTTCAAAAAAGTTTGGGTTTGGGTCCGTTGTTCGGCGATTTCTTCCCGCTTTCTGAAGGGCTAGCGTTTTACTTCTTGCCCTAAGAAGCCATCACAGCCATGCCTACTAATGGCATGGCTGTGATTGGCCAAGTGCAGCATGTGACCCAGCCTCTATTTAAGCTGGAGTCACGTAGCGCCGCACGTCACTCTGCTCTGATTAGTGTAGGGATAGGAGGCAGCTGCTGTGAGGGAGAGATTAGGCAGGGAAAAGTCATCGATCTACAGCTGTGAATGATTCAACTTCTGCTAGTCAATTGCTCACTGGTTTTTAGGCTGCACAGAGCGTTTTTCTGTCATTTTTTTCTGGGGTGATCGGTGGCCATTTTGTGTCTTGTGGTGCACCAGCACAAGCTGCCACCAAGTCCATCAATCCATCAATTTTTGCTATAGCCTACATCAGGGGCTTTGCTGTGCTTAATGTCACCCCTAGAAACTCAGGATAGAAATTTCTATATTTTGTTGAGGGGTTAAATTCAATTGCCAAAATAGCAAACCTCTAAATATGGTGTCCCAGCAGTGACTGGACAAGTTTCATAGTGTTGGTCATAGGATATATTATTTTCTGCGGTGAAATTCAGTTGCATAAATAGAAATACCGTAAATCTGGTGTTCCAGCTGTGGCAGGACAAGTTTAATAGTGTCAGCGAAAGGATAAATTATTTTCTGGGGTTAAATTCAATTGCCAAAATAGCAATTCCATAAATCAATGGTTACAGCTGTAGCTGGCCAAGTTTAATAGTGTCCGGCAAAGGATATATTTTGTTCTGGGGTGAAATTTAATTGCCAATATAGCAATTCCGTAAATCTGGTGTTCCAGCTGTGACTGGACAAGTTTCATAGTGTCCGTCATAGGATATATTCTTTTCTGCGGTGAAATTCAGTAGCAAAAATAGAAATACCGTAAATCTGGTGTTCCAGCTGTGGCTGGACAAGTTTAATAGTGTCCAGCAAAGGATAGATAATTTTCTGGGGTTAAATTCAATTGCCAAAATAGCAATACCATAAATCTCTGGTTTCAGCTGTGGCTGGCCAAGTTTAATAGTGTCCGGCAAAGGATATATTTTGTTCTGGGATGAAACTCAATTACCAAAATAGCAATACCGTAAATCTGGTGTTCCAGCTGTGACTAGACAAGTTTCATAGTGTCCGTCATAGAATATATTTTCTGCGGTGAAATTAAGTTGCAAAAATAGAAATACCGTAAATCTGGTGTGCCATCTGTGACTGGACAAGTTTAATAGTGTCCAGCAAAGGATATATTTTTTTGGTGTGAAATTCAATTGCCAAAATAGCAATACCATAAATCAGTGGTTTTAGCTGTGGCTGGCCAAGTTTAATAGTATCCGGCAAAGGATATATTTTTTTCTGGGGTGAAATTCAATTGCCAAAATAGAAATACCGTAAATCTGGTCTCCCAGCAGTGGCTGGCCAAGTTTAATAGTGTCGGGCAAAGGATATTTTTTTTTCTGGGGTGAAATTCAATTGCCAAAATAGCAACAACGTAAATCTGGTGTCCCAGCAGTGGCTGACCAAGTGTCATAGTGTCCGTCAAAGGATATATTATTTTCTGTAATGAAATTCAGTTGCAAAAATAGAAATACCGTAAATCTGGTGTTCGAGCTGTGACTGGACAAGTTTCAAAGTGTCCGTCAATGGATATATTATTTTCTGGGGTTAAATTCAGTTGCAAAAGTAGAAATACCGTAAATCTTGTGTTCCAGCTGTGACTGGACAAGTTTCTTGGTGTCCATCAAAGAATATATTATTTTCTGGGGTTAAGTTCAATTGCAAATATAGAAATACCGAAAATCTGGTGTTCCAGCTGTGACTGGACAAGTTTCATATTGTCCATCAAAGGATATATTTTGTTCTGTGGTGAAATTCAATTGCCAAAATAACAATCCCGTAATTCTGGTGTTCCAACTGTGACTGGTCTCTGGCAAAGGATAGATTGTATTCTGGTGTGAAATTCAATTGCCAAAATAACAATACCGTAAATCAGTGGTTTCAGCTGTAGCTGGCCAAGTATAATAGTGTCCGGCAAAGGATATTTTTTTTTTCTGGAGTGAAATTCAATTGCCAAAAAAGCATTACCGTAAATAAGTGGTTTCAGCTGTGGCTGGCCAAGTTTAATAGTGTCTGGCAAAAGATATATTTTGTTCTGGGGTGAAATTCAATTGCCAAAATAGCAATACCGTAAATCTGGTGTCACAGCAATTGCAGGCCAAGTTTAATAGTGTCCGGCAAGGGATAGATAATTTTCTGGGGTTAAATTCAATTGCCAAAATAGCAGTCCCCTAAATCGGGTGTCCCAGCATTGGCTGGCCAAGTTTAATAGTGTCCGGCAAAGGATAGATTTTGTTCTAGGGTGAAATTCAATTGCCAAAATAGCAACACCGTAAATCAGTGGTTTCAGCGGTGGTTGGCCAAGTTTAATACAGTCCAGAAAAGGATATATATTTTTATGGGGTAAAATTCAGTTGCAAAAAAAGCATAACTGTAAATCTGGTGTTCCAGCTGTCACTGGACAAGTTTAATAGTGTCCGTCAAAGGATATATTTTGTTCTGGGGTGAAATTCAATTACCAAAATAGCAGTACCGTAAATCTGATGTCCCAGCAGTGGCTGGCCAAGCTTAATAGTGTCCGGCAAAGGATATTTTTTTTTCTGGGGTGAAATTCAATTGCCAAAATAGCAATACCGTAAATCTTGTGATCCAGCTGTGACTGGACAAACTTCATAGTGTCCGTCATGGGATATATTATTTTCAGCGGTGAAACTCAGTTGCAAAAATGGAAATACCGTAAATCTAGTGTTCCAGCTGTGACTGAACAAGTTTATTAGTGTCCCGCAAAGGATATATTTTTTTCTGGGGTGAAATTCAATTGCCAAAATAGCAATACCATAAATCAGTGGTTTCCGCTGTGGCTGGCCAAGTTTATTAGTGTCCGGCAAAGGATATATTTTGTTCTGGGGTGAAATTCAATTGCCAAAATAGCAATACCGTAAATCTGGTGTCCCAGCAGTCGCTGGCCGAGTTAATAGTGTCCGGCAAAGGATAGATTTTGTTCTGGGGTGAAACTCATTTGCCAAAATAGCAGTACCGTAAATCTGATGTCCCAGAAGTGGCTGGTCAAGTTTAATAGTGTCCTTCAAAGGATATATAATTTTCTGGGGTGAAATTCAATCGCCAAAATAGCAATACCGTAAATTAGTGGTTTCAGCTGTGGCTGTCCAAGTTTAATAGTGTCCGGCGAAGGATAGATTTTTTCTGGGGTGAAATTCAATTGCCATAATAGCAATACCGTAAATCATTAGTTTCAACTGTGGCTTGCCAAGTTTAATAGTGTCCGGCAAAGGATATATTATTTTCTGGGGTGAAATTCAGTTGCAAAAATAGAAATACAGTAAATCTGGTGTTCCAGCTGTGACTGGGCAAGTTTCATAGTGTCCATCAAAGGATATATTTTGTTCTGGGGTGAAATTCAATTGCCAAAATGGCAATCCCGTAAATCTGGTTTTCCAACTGTGACTGGACAGGTTTCATAGTGTCCGGCAAAGGATAGATAATTTTCTGGGGTAAAATTCAATTGCCAAAATAGCAATACCATAAATAGGTGGTTTCAGCTGTGGCTGGCCAAGTTTAATAATGTCCGGCAAAGGATATATTTCGTTCTGAGGTGAAATTCAATTGCCAAAATAACAATACCGTACATCTGGTGTCAGGCAGTGGCTAGTCAAGTTTAATAGTGTCCGGCAAAGGATTGATTTTGTACTGGGGTGAAATTCTATTGTCAAAATAGCAATACCATAAATCAGTAGTTTCATCTGTGGCTGGCGAAGTCTAATAGTGTCCGGCAAAGTATATATTATTTTCTGGGGTGAAATTCAATAGCAAAATAGCAATACCGTAAATCTGGTGTATCAGCAGTGGCTGGCCAAGCTTAATATTGTCCGGCAAAGGATATATTTTCTTCTTGTGTGAAATTAAATTGCCAAAATAGCATATCCGTAAATCTGGTGTTCCAACTGTGACTGGACAAGCTTCATAGTGTCTGTCATGAGATATATTATTTTCTGTGGTGAAATTCAGTTGCAAAAATGGAAATACCGTACGTCTAGTGTTCCAGCTGTGACTAGATAAGTTTATTAGTGTCCCGCAAAGGATATATTTTTTTCTGGGTTGAAATTCAATTTCCAAAATAGCAATACCATAAATCTGTGGTTTCCTTTGAGGCTGGCCAAGTGTAATAGTGTTCGGCAAAGGATATATTTTGTTCTGGTGTGAAATTCAATTGCCAAAATAGCAATACCGTAAATCTGGTGTCCCAGCAATGGCTGGCCAAGTGTCATAGTGTCCATCAAAGGATATATTATTTTATGTAGTGAAATTCAGTTGCAAAAATAGAAATATCTTAAATCTGGTGTTCGAGCTGTGACTGTGTCCGGCAAAGGATATATTTTTTTCTGGACTGAAATTCAATTTCCAAAATAGCAATACCATAAATCGGGTGTCCCAGCATTGGCTGGCCAAGTTTAATAGTGTCCGGCAAAGGATAGATTTTGTTTTAGGGTGAAATTCAATTGCCAAAATAGCAATAAGGTAAATCAAAGGTTTCAGCTGTGGCTGGCCAAGGTAAATAGTGTCCGGCAAAGGATAGATTTTGTTCTGGGGTGAAATTCTATTTCCAAAATAGCAATCCCCTTAATCTGATGTCCCAACTTTGGCTGGTCAATTTTAATAATGTCCGTCAAAGGATAAATAATTTTCTAGGGGGAAATTCAATTGCCAAAATAGCAACACCGTAAATCAGTGGTTTCAGCTGTGGTTGGCCAAGTTTAATACAGTCCAGAAAGAGATATATATTTTTCTGGGGTAAAATTCTGTTGCCAAAAATGCATTACTGTAAATCTGGTGTTCCAGCTGTCACTGGACAAGTTTAATAGTGTCCGTCAAAGGATATATTATTTTCTGGGGTGAAATTCATTTGCAAAAATACAAATAATGAAATATCGTGTTTTCCAGCGGTGACTGCACAAGTTTCATAGTGTCCGTTAAAGGATATATTATTTTCTGGGGTGAAATTCAGTTGCATAAATAGAAATACCGTAAATCTGGTGTTCCAGCTGTGGCAGGACAAGTTTAATAGTGTCCGTGAAAGGATAAATTATTTTCTGGGGTTAAATTCAATTGCCAAAATAGCAATTCCATAAATCAATGCTTACAGCTGTAGCTGGCCAAGCTTAATATTGTCCGGCAAAGGATATATTTTGTTCTGGGGTGAAATTCAATTGCCAAAATAGCAATACCGTAAATCTGGTGTTCCAGCTGTGACTGGACAAGTTTCACAGTGTCCGTCATAGGATATATTATTTTCTGCGGTGAAATTAAGTAGCAAAAATAGAAATACCGTAAATCTGATGTTCCAGCTGTGGCTGGACAAGTTTAATAGTGTCCAGCAAAGGATAGATAATTTTATGGGGTTAAATTCAATTGCCAAAATAGCAATACCATATATCAGTGGTTTCAGCTGTGGCTGGCCAATTTTAATAGTGTCCGGCAAAGGATATATTTTGTTCTGGGGTGAAATTCAATTGCCAAAATAGCAATACCGTAAATCTGGTGTCCCAGCAGTGGCTGGCCGAGTTAATAGTGTCCGGCAAAGGATAGATTTTGTTCTGGGGTGAAACTCATTTGCCAAAATAGCAGTACCGTAAATCTGATGTCCCAGAAGTGGCTGGTCAAGTTTAATAGTGTCCTTCAAAGGATATATAATTTTCTGGGGTGAAATTCAATCGCCAAAATAGCAATACCGTAAATTAGTGGTTTCAGCTGTGGCTGTCCAAGTTTAATAGTGTCCGGCAAAGGATAGATTTTTTCTGGGGTGAAATTCAATTGCCATAATAGCAATACCGTAAATCATTAGTTTCAACTGTGGCTTGCCAAGTTTAATAGTGTCCGGCAAAGGATATATTATTTTCTGGGGTGAAATTCAGTTGCAAAAATAGCAATACCGTAAATCTGGTGTTCCAGCTGTGACTGGACAAGTTTCATAGTGTCCATCAAAGGATATATTTTGTTCTGGGGTGAAATTCAATTGCCAAAATAGCAATCCCGTAAATCTGGTTTTCCAACTGTGACTGGACAAGTTTCATAGTGTCCGGCAAAGGATAGATAATTTTCTGGGGTAAAATTCAATTGCCAAAATAGCAATACCATAAATCAGGTGGTTTCAGCTGTGGCTGGCCAAGTTTAATAATGTCCGGCAAAGGATATATTTCGTTCTGAGGTGAAATTCAATTGCCAAAATAGCAATACCGTACATCTGGTGTCAGGCAGTGGCTAGTCAAGTTTAATAGTGTCCGGCAAAGGATTGATTTTGTTCTGGGGTGAAATTCTATTGTCAAAATAGCAATACCATAAATCAGTAGTTTCAGCTGTGGCTGGCCAAGTTTAATAGTGTCCGGCAAAGTATATATTATTTTCTGGGGTGAAATTCAATTGCCAAAATAGCAATACCGTAAATCTGGTGTCCCAGCAGTGGCTGGCCAAGTTTAATAGTGTCCGGCAAAGGATAGATTTTGTTCTGGGGTGAAATTCAATTGCCAAAATAGCAATACCGTAAATCAGTGGTTTCAGCTGTGGCTGGCCAAGTTTAATAGTGTCCGGCAAAGGATATATTTTTTCTGGGGTGAAATTCAATTGCCAAAATAGCAATACCATAAATCTAGTGGTTCCAGCTGTGGCTGGCCAAGTTTAATAGTGTCCGGCAAAGGATATATTTTGTTCTGGGGTGAAATTCAATTGCCAAAATAGCAATACCGTAAATCTGGTGGTTCCAGCTGTGGCTGGCCAAGTTTAATAGTGTCCGGCAAAGGATATATTTTGTTCTGGGGTGAAATTCAATTGCCAAAATAGCAATACCATAAATCTGGTGGTCCCAGCAGTGGCTGGCCAAGTTTAATAATGTCCGGCAAAGGATATATTTTGTTCTGAGGTGAAATTCAATTGCCAAAATAGCAATACCGTACATCTGGTGTCAGGCAGTGGCTGGTCAAGTTTAATAGTGTCCGGCAAAGGATTGATATTTGTTCTGGGGTGAAATTCAATTGTCAAAATAGCAATACCATAAATCAGTAGTTTCAGCTGTGGCTGGCCAAGTCTAATAGTGTCCGGCAAAGTATATATTATTGTTCTGGGGTGAAATTCAATAGCCAAAATAGCAATACCGTAAATCTGGTGTATCAGCAGTGGCTGGCCAAGCTTAATATTGTCCGGCAAAGGATATATTTTCTTCTTGTGTGAAATTAAATTGCCAAAATAGCATATCCGTAAATCTGGTGTTCCAACTGTGACTGGACAAGCTTCATAGTGTCTGTCATAAGGATATATTATTTTCTGTGGTGAAATTCAGTTGCAAAAATGGAAATACCATACGTCTAGTGTTCCAGCTGTGACTAGATAAGTTTATTAGTGTCCGGCAAAGGATATATTTTTTCTGGGTTGAAATTCAATTTCCAAAATAGCAATACCATAAATCTGTGGTTTCCGCTGAGGCTGGCCAAGTGTAATAGTGTCCGGCAAAGGATATATTTTGTTCTGGTGTGAAATTCAATTGCCAAAATAGCAATACCGTAAATCTGGTGTCCCAGCAATGGCTGGCCAAGTGTCATAGTGTCCATCAAAGGATATATTATTTTATGTAGTGAAATTCAGTTGCAAAAATAGAAATATCTTAAATCTGGTGTTCGAGCTGTGACTGTGTCCGGCAAAGGATATATTTTTTTCTGGACTGAAATTCAATTGCCAAAATAGCAATACCATAAATCGGGTGTCCCAGCATTGGCTGGCCAAGTTTAATAGTGTCCGGCAAAGGATAGATTTTGTTTTAGGGTGAAATTCAATTGCCAAAATAGCAATAAGGTAAATCAAAGGTTTCAGCTGTGGCTGGCCAAGGTAAATAGTGTCCGGCAAAGGATAGATTTTGTTCTGGGGTGAAATTCTATTTCCAAAATAGCAATCCCCTTAATCTGATGTCCCAACTTTGGCTGGTCAATTTTAATAATGTCCGTCAAAGGATAAATAATTTTCTAGGGGGAAATTCAATTGCCAAAATAGCAACACCGTAAATCAGTGGTTTCAGCTGTGGTTGGCCAAGTTTAATACAGTCCAGAAAGAGATATATATTTTTCTGGGGTAAAATTCTGTTGCCAAAATGCATTACTGTAAATCTGGTGTTCCAGCTGTCACTGGACAAGTTTAATAGTGTCCGTCAAAGGATATATTATTTTCTGGGGTGAAATTCATTTGCAAAAATACAAATAATGAAATATCGTGTTTTCCAGCGGTGACTGCACAAGTTTCATAGTGTCCGTTAAAGGATATATTATTTTCTGGGGTGAAATTCAGTTGCATAAATAGAAATACCGTAAATCTGGTGTTCCAGCTGTGGCAGGACAAGTTTAATAGTGTCCGTGAAAGGATAAATTATTTTCTGGGGTTAAATTCAATTGCCAAAATAGCAATTCCATAAATCAATGCTTACAGCTGTAGCTGGCCAAGCTTAATATTGTCCGGCAAAGGATATATTTTGTTCTGGGGTGAAATTCAATTGCCAAAATAGCAATACCGTAAATCTGGTGTTCCAGCTGTGACTGGACAAGTTTCACAGTGTCCGTCATAGGATATATTATTTTCTGCGGTGAAATTAAGTAGCAAAAATAGAAATACCGTAAATCTGATGTTCCAGCTGTGGCTGGACAAGTTTAATAGTGTCCAGCAAAGGATAGATAATTTTATGGGGTTAAATTCAATTGCCAAAATAGCAATACCATATATCAGTGGTTTCAGCTGTGGCTGGCCAATTTTAATAGTGTCCGGCAAAGGATATATTTTGTTCTGGGGTGAAATTCAATTGCCAAAATAGCAATACCGTAAATCTGGTGTCCCAGCAGTGGCTGGCCGAGTTAATAGTGTCCGGCAAAGGATAGATTTTGTTCTGGGGTGAAACTCATTTGCCAAAATAGCAGTACCGTAAATCTGATGTCCCAGAAGTGGCTGGTCAAGTTTAATAGTGTCCTTCAAAGGATATATAATTTTCTGGGGTGAAATTCAATCGCCAAAATAGCAATACCGTAAATTAGTGGTTTCAGCTGTGGCTGTCCAAGTTTAATAGTGTCCGGCGAAGGATAGATTTTTTCTGGGTTGAAATTCAATTGCCATAATAGCAATACCGTAAATCATTAGTTTCAACTGTGGCTTGCCAAGTTTAATAGTGTCCTGCAAAGGATATATTATTTTCTGGGGGGAAATTCAGTTGCAAAAATAGCAATACCGTAAATCTTGTGTTTCAGCTGTGACTGAACAAGTTTCAAAGTGTCCTTCACAGGATATATTATTTTCTGGGGTGAAATTCAGTTGCAAAAATAGAAATACCGTAAATCTGGTGTTCCAGCTGTGACTGGACAAGTTTCATAGTGTCCGTCAAAGGATATATTTTGTTCTGGGGTGAAATTCAATTGCCAAAATAGCAATTCCATAAATAAGTGGTTTCAGCTGTGGCTGGTCAAGTTTAATATTGTCCGGCAAAGGATATATTTTGTTCTTGGGTGAAATTCAATTGCCAAAATAGCAATACCGTACATCTGGTGTCAGGTAGTGGCTAGTCAAGTTTATAGTGTCCGGCAACGGATAGATTTTGTTTTAGGGTGAAATTCATTTGTCAAAATAGCAATACCATAAACTAGTGGTTTCAGCTGTGGCTGGCCAAGTTTAATAGTGTCCGGCAAAGTATATATTATTTTCTGGGTTGAAATTCAATTTCAAAATAGCAATACCGTAAATCTGGTGTACCAACAGTGGCTGGCCAAGCTTAATAGTGTCCGGCAAAGGATATATTTTCTTCTTGTGTGAAATTCAATTGCCAAAATAGCATAACCTTAAATCTGGTGTTCCAGCTGTGACTGAACAAGTTTCAAAGTGTCCTTCACAGGATATATTATTTTCTGGGGTGAAATTCAGTTGTAAAAATAGAAATACCGTAAATCTGGTGTTCCAGCTGGGACTGGACAAGTTTCATAGTGTCCGTCAAAGAATATATTTTGTTCTGGGGTGAAATTCAATTGCCAAAAAAGCAATCCCGTAAATCTGCTTTACCAACTGTGATTGGACAGTTTTCATAGTGTCCTGCAAAGGATAGATAATTTTCTGGGGTGAATTTCAATTGCCAAAATAGCAATTCCATAAATAAGTGGTTTCAGCTGTGGCTGGTCAAGTTTACTAATGTCCGGCAAAGGATATATTTTTTTCTTGGGAGAAATTCAATTGCCAAAATAGCAATACCATACATCTGGTGTCCGGTAGTGGCTAGTCAAGTTTATAGTGTCCGGCAACGGATAGATTTTGTTTTAGGGTGAAATTCAATTGTCAAAATAGCAATACCATAAACTAGTGGTTTCAGCTGTGGCTGGCCAAGTTTAATAGTGTCCGGCAAAGTATATATTATTTTCTGGGTTGAAATTCAATTTCAAAATAGCAATACCGTAAATCTGGTGTACCAGCAGTGGCTGGCCAAGCTTAATAGTGTCCGGCAAAGGATATATTTTCTTCTTGTGTGAAATTCAATTGCCAAAATAGCATAACTGTAAATTTGGTGTTCCAACTGTGACTGGACAAGCTTCATAGTGTCCGTCATGGGATATATTATTTCTTGCGGTGAAATTCAGTTGCAAAACTGGAAATACTATAAGTCTAGTGTTCCAGCTGTGGCTGGACAAGTTTATTAGTGTCCCACAAAGGATATATTTTTTTCTGGGGTGAAATTTAATTGCCAAAATAGCAATACCATAAATCTGTGGTTTCCGTTGTGGCTGGCCAAGTTTAATAGTGTCCGGCAAAGGATATATTTTGTTCTGGGGTGAAATTCAATTGCCAAAATCGCAATACCATAAATCTGGTGTCCCAGCAGTGGCTGGCCAAGTTAATAGTGTCCGGCAAAGGATAGATTTTGTTCTGGGGTGAAATTCATTTGCCCAAATAGCAATACCGTAAATCTGATGTCCCAGAAGTGGCTGGTCAAGTTTAATTGTGTCGTCAAAAGATAGATAAATTTCTGCGGTGAAATTCAATTCCCAAAATAGCAATACCGTAATTTAGTGGTTTCAGCTATGGCTGTCCAAGTTTAATAGTGTCCGGCAAAGGATAGATTTTTTCTGGGGTGAAATTCAATTGCCAAAATAGCAATACCGTAAATCATTAGTGTCTGCTGTGGCTTGCCAAGTTTAATAGTGTCCGGCAAAGGATATACTTTTTTCCGTGGTGAAATTCAGTTGCAGAAATAGCAGTACCGTAAATCTTGTGTTCCAGCTTTGACTGAACAAGTTTCATAGTGTCCTTCACAGGATATATTATTTTCTGGGGTGAAATTCAATTGCCAAAATAGCAATACCGTAAATCTGGTGTTCCAGCTGTGACTGGACAAGTTTCACAGTGTCCGTCATAGGATATATTATTTTCTGCGGTGAAATTAAGTAGCAAAAATAGAAATACCGTAAATCTGGTGTTCCAGCTGTGGCTGGACAAGTTTAATAGTGTCCAGCAAAGGACAGAGAATTTTATGGGGTTAAATTCAATTGCCATAATAGCAATACCAAAAATCTGTGGTTTCAGCTGTGGCTGGCTAAGTTGAATAGTGTCCGGCAAAGGATATATTTTGTTCTGGGGTGAAATTCAATTACCAAAATAGCAATACCGTAAATCTGGTGTTCCAGCTGTCACTGCACAAGTTTCATAGTGTCCGTCAAAAGATATATTATTTTCTGGTGTGAAATTCAATTGCAAAAATAGCAACACCATAAATGTGTGGTATCAGCTGTGGCTGGCCAAGATTAATAGTGTCCAGCAAAGGATATATTTTTTTCTCTGGTTAATTTCAATTGCCAAAATTGCAATACCATAAATCAGTGGTTTCAGCTGTGGCTGGCCAAGTTTAATAGTATCCGGCAAAGAATATATTTTTTTCTGGGGTCAAATTCAATTGCCAAAATAGAAATATCGTAAATCTGGTGTCCCAGCAGTGGCTGGCCAAGTGTCATCGTGTCCGTCAAAGGATATATTATTTTATGTAGTGAAATTCAGTTGCAAAAATAGAAATAACGTAAGTCTGGTATTCGAGCTGTGACTGGACAAGTTTCAAAGTGTCCGTCAATGGATATATTATTTTCTGGGGTGAAATTCAGTTGCAAATGTAGAAATACCGTAAATCTGGTGTTCCAGCTGTGACTGGACAAGTTTCTTAGTGTCCTTCAAACGATATATTATTTTCTGGTGTGATATTCAGTTGCAAAAATAGAAATACCGAAAATCTGGTGTTCCAGCTGTGACTGGACAAGTTTCATATTGTCCATCAAAGGATATATTTTGTTCTGGGGTGAAATTCAATTGCCAAAATAGCAGTCCCGTAAATCTGGTGTTCCAACTGTGACTGGACAAGTTTTCTAGTCTCTAGCAAAGGATAGATTTTGTTCTGGTGTGAAATCAGTGGTTTCAGCTGTGGCTGGCCAAGTTTAATAGTGTCCGGCAAAGGATATTTTTTTTTCTGGAGTGAAATTCAATTGCCAAAATAGCAATACCATAAATCTGGTGTCCCAGCAGTGGTTGGCCAAGTTTAATAGTGTCCGGCAAAGGATTGATAATTTTCAATTGCCAAAATAGAAATACCATAAATAAGTGGTTTCAGCTGTGGCTGGCCAAGTTTAATAGTGTCCGTCAAAGGATATATTTTTTTCTGGGGTGAAATTCAATAGCCAAAATAGCAATACCGTAAATCAGTGGTTTCAGCTGTCGCTGGCCAAGTTTAATAGTGTCCTGCAAAGGATATTTTTTCTTCTGGGTTGAAATTCATTTGCAAAAATAGAAATACCGTAAATCTGGTGTTCCAGCTGTGACCGGAAAAGTTTATCAGTCTCCATCAAAGGATATATTAATTCCTGGGGTGAAATTCAATTGCCAAAATAGCAATACCATATATCTGGTGTCCCAGCAGTGGCTGGCCAAGTTTAATAGTGTCCAGCAAAGGATATATTTTTTTCTGGGGTGAAATTCACTTGCCAAAATAGCAATACGGTAAATAAGTGTTCTCAGCTGTGGCTGGCCAAGTTTAATAGTGACCGGCAAAGGATAGATTTTGTTCTGGGGTGAAATTCATTTGCCAAATTAGCAAGACCATAAATCTGATGTCCCAGCTGTGACCGGACAAGTTTCACAGTGTCCTTCAAAGGATATATTATTTTCTAGGGTGCAAATTCAATTGCCAAAATAGAAATACCGTAAATCTGGTGTTCCAGCTGTGACTGCACAAGTTTCATAGTGTCCTTCAAAAGATATATTATTTTCTGGTGTGAAATTCAATTGCAAAAATAGCAACACTATAAATGTGTGGTATCAGCTGTGGCTGACCAAGTTCAATAGTGTTCGGCAAAGGATAGATTTTCTTCTGGGATGAAATAAAATTGCCAAAATAGCGATACGCTAAATCAGTGGTTTCAACTGTGGCTGGCCAAGTTTAATAGTGTCCGGCAAAGGATACATTTTTTCTGGGGTGAAATTCAGTTGCAAAAAAAGAAATACCTTAAATCTGGTGTTCCAGCTGTGACTGGACAAGTTTCATAGAGTCCGTCAAAGTATATATTATTTTCTGGGGTGAAATTCAATTGCCAAAATAGAAATACCATAAATCAGTGGTTTCAGCTGTGGCTGGTCAAGTTTAATAGTGTCCGTCAAAGGATATATTTTTTTCTGGGGTGAAATTCAATAGCCAAAATAGCAATACCGTAAATCAGTGGTTTCAGCTGTGGCTGGCCAAGTTTAATATTGTCCGGCAAAGGATATTTTTTTTTTTCTGAGGTGAAATTCAGTTTCAAAAATAGAAATACCGTAAATCTGGTGTTCCAGCAGTGACTGCACAAGTTTCATAGTGTCCGTCAAAGGATATATGTTTTTCTGGGGTGAAATTCAATAGCCAAAATAGCAATACCGTAAATCAGTGGTTTCAGCTGTCGCTGGCCAAGTTTAATAGTGTCCGGCAAAGGATATTTTTTCTTCTGGGTTGAAATTCATTTGCAAAAATAGAAATACCGTAAATGTGGTGTTTCAGCTGTGACCGGAAAAGTTTCTCAGTGTCCATCAAAGGATATATTAATTCCTGGGGTGAAATTCAATTGCCAAAATAGCAATACCATAAATCTGTTGTCCCAGCAGTGGCTGGCCAAGTTTAATAGTGTCCAGCAAAGGATATATTTTTTTCTGGGGTGAAATTCACTTGCCAAAATAGCAATACGGTAAATAAGTGTTCTCAGCTGTGGCTGGCCAAGTTTAATAGTGTCCGGCAAAGGATAGATTTTGTTCTGGGGTGAAATTCATTTGCCAAATTAGCAAGACCGTAAATCTGATGTCCCAGCTGTGACCGGACAAGTTTCACAGTGTCCTTCAAAGGATATATTATTTTCTGAGGTGAAATTCAATTGCCAAAATAGAAATACCGTAAATCAGGTGTTCCAGCTGTGACTGCACAAGTTTCATAGTGTCCTTCAAAAGATATATTATTTTCTGATGTGAAATTCAATTGCAAAAATAGCAACACTATAAATGTGTGGTATCAGCTGTGGCTGACCAAGTTCAATAATGTCCGGCAAAGGATAGATTTTTTTCTGGGATGAAATTAAATTGCCAAAATAGCGATACGCTAAATCAGTGGTTTCAACTGTGGTTGGCCAAGTTTAATAGTGTCCGGCAAAGAATAAATTTTTTCTGGGGTGAAATTCAGTTGCAAAAATAGAAATACCTTAAATCTGGTGTTCCAGCTGTGACTGGACAATTTTCATAGAGTCCGTCAAAGTATATATTATTTTCTGGGGTGAAATTCAATTGCCAAAATAGAAATACCATAAATCAGTGGTTTCAGCTATGGCTGGTCAAGTTTAATAGTGTCCGTCAAAGGATATATTTTTTCTGGGGTGAAATTCAATAGCCAAAATAGCAATACCGTAAATCAGTGGTTTCAGCTGTGGCTGGCCAAGTTTAATATTGTCCGGCAAAGGATATTTTATTTTTCTGAGTTGAAATTCAGTTTCAAAAATAGAAATACCGTAAATCTGGTGTTCCAGCAGTGACTGCACAAGTTTCATAGTGTCCGTCAAAGGATATATTATTTTCTGGGGTGAAATTCAATTGCCAAAATAGCAATACCCAAAATCTGGTGTTCCATCTATTGCAGGCCAAGTGGAAATCTGTTCGTAAAATGGTATATTACACTCAGCATGCATCTCCAAGTGTATTTTTTTCTGTTAAAGGGTATATTACAGTGAGTGTTAAAATACTGCATAAACATCTACATTTGCACACACTGTTTTGCATCTTTAAGTGTATTTCTTTCCTGTAAAGGGTATATTACACAAAGTGTTAAAATACAAGTGCTTAAAGCATAATCCTATGTATTTTTTCACACGCTACTGTGCATCTCCCAAGTGTAAATCTGTCCGTAAAAGGATACTTTTCTTCAAGGGCCTAAATACTAGGCCTACAATTGATATTCCCCTAAATCTGTGGTTACGGCTGTGCCTGGATTAGTGTAATACGGTACATAAATAGATAGTCAGATAGTGTTAGGTGATAGTGTTTGTAAAAAAAAAAGGCCTGATTTTGAATTCAATACATTGGGCCAAATAATTTTTTTCTTATTGTGGTTAACGGTAACAATGAGGAAAACATCTAGTAAGGGACACGGACATGGTCATGGTGTTGTTAGTGGACCCTCTGGTGCTGGGGGAGGACGTGGCCGTTCTGCTACAGCCACACGTCCTAGTGAACCAACTACCTCAGGTTCCAGTACCCGCCAGAATTTACAGTGATATTTGGTGGGGCCCAATGCCGTTCTAAGGATTGTAAGGCCTGAGCAAGTACAGGCGCTAGTCAATTGGGTGGCCGACAGTGGATCCAGCACGTTCACAACATTATCTCCCACCCAGTCTTCTGCAGAAAGCGCACAGGTTGCGCCTGAAAACCAAGCCCATCAGTCTGTCACATCACCCCCATGCATATCAGGGAAACTGTCTGAGCCTCAAGTTATGCAGCAGTCTCTTATGCTGTTTGAAGACTCTGCTGGCAGGGTTTCCCAAGGGAATCCACCTAGCCCTTCCCCAGTGGTGGAAGACATAGAATGCACTGACGCACAACCACTTATGTTTCCTGATGATAAGGACATGGGAATACCACCTCATCGGAGTCCGCACGTCTCTGATGATGACAAAACACAGGTGCCAACTGCTGCGTCTTTCTGCAGTGTGCAGACCAAACAGGAGGTCAGGGAGGAAGACTGTGTAAAAGACGATGCAGGGGACAATGAGGTCCTAGACCTCACATGGAATGAAGGTCGTGCCACTGACTTTCATAGTTCAGAGGAAGAGGCAGTGGCGAGTCCGAGCCAACAGCGTAGCAAAAGAGGGAGCAGGGTGCAAAAGCAGAACAGCCGCCGCTAAGAGAGTTCGTCTTATACTGGCCAACACAATCAGTTCTCGAGCACCCCAAAGGCAGCTTCAAGGAGTTCCCTGGTATGGCACTTCTTCAAACAATGTGCTGACGACAAGACCCAAGTGGTTTGCACGCTGTGCCATCAGAGCCTGAAGCGAGGCATTAACGTTCTGAACCTTAGCACAACCTGCATGACCAGGCATCTACATGCAAAGCATGAACTGCATTGGAGTAAACACCTTAAAAACAAGGAACTCACTCAGGCTCCACCTGATCCCTCTTCTGCTGCTGCCTCGGCCTCTTCCTCCGCCTCGGGAGGAATGTTGCCACCTGCCACCCACCAAACAGAGGATGTGCCACAAACACCACAACCTCCGTCACCAAGCATCTCCACAATGTCACACGGCAATGTTCAGCTCTCCATCTCACAAACATTGGAGAGAAAGCGTAAATTCCCACCTACCCACCCTAGAGCCCTGGGCTTGAATGCCAGCATTTCTAAACTACTGGCCTTTGAAATGCTGTCATTCCAGCTGCTGCACACAGACAGCTTCAAACAGCTGACGGCGATGGCTGTCCTACAGTATGTTGTTCCCAGCCACCACTACTTCTCCAAGAGAGCCGTGCCTTCCCTGCACAACCAAGTATCCGATAAAATCAAGTGTGCACTGCGCAACGCCATCTGTGGCAAGGTCCACCTAACCACAGATACATGGACCAGTAAGCACGGCCAGGGACGCTATATCTCCTTAACTGTACACTGGGTAAATGTAGTGGCGGCTGGGCCCCAGGCGGAGAGTTCTTTGGCGCACGTCCTTCAGCCGCCATGGATCGCAGGGCATCATTCTTTTCCTCCTGTAGCCTCCTCCTCCTACTCGGCTTCCTCCTCCTCTGCTTCCACCAGCTCATCCAGTCAGCCACACACCTTCACCACCAACTTCAGCAGAGCCCGGGGTAAACGTCAGCAGGCCGTTCTGAAACTGATATGTTTGGGGAACAGGCCCCACACCACACAGGAATTATAGCGGGGTATTGAACAACAGACCGACGAGTGATGGAGAGACTGTGCGAGCAGCAGCAGGCCATAGTGGAGTTTCAGCAGCAGCATGCATGGGTCCGTCGCTCTGCTGAACAGCCCCACTTCACCACCAATGACTGGGCCTCCATGCGAGACCTGTGTGCCCTGTTGCGCTGTTTCGAGTACTCCACCAACATGGCCAGTGGCAATGACGCCGTTATCAGCGTTACAATACCATTTCTTTGTCTCCTTGAGAAAGAACTTGGAACGATGATGGAAGAGGAGGTGGCCCAGGAGGAGGAGGAAGAGGGGAAATTTTTAGTACTTTCAGGCCAGTCTCTTAGAAGTGGCTCAGAGGGAGGTTTTTTGCAAAAGCAGAGGCTAGGTACAAATGTGGCCAGCCAGGGCCTACTACTGGAGGACGAGGAGAATGAGGAGGAAGTGGAGGAGGATGAGGATGAAGCATGTTCACAGCGGGATGGCACCCAACGCAGCTCGGGCCCATCACTGGTGCGTGGCTGGGGGAAACGGAGAACGATGACGATACGCCTCCCACAGAGGACAATTTGTCCTTACCTCTGGGCACCCTGGCACACATGAGCGACTACATGCTGCAGTGCCTGCGCAATGACAGCAGAGCTGCCCACATTTTAACGTGTGCGGACTACTGGGTTGCCACCCTGCTGGATCCCCGGTACAAAGACATAATGCTCACCTTACTTCCTGCACTGGAGCGTGATAGGAAGATGCGTGAGTACAAGCGCACATTGGTAGACCCGCTACTGAGAGCATTCCCAAATGTCACAGGGGAACAAGTGGAAGCCCAAGGCGAAGGCAGAGGAGGAGCGAGAGGTCGCCAATGCAGTTGTGTCACGGCCAGCTCCTCTGAGGGCAGGGTTAGCATGGCAGAGATGTGATGTGGAAAAGTTTTGTTACCACACCACAGCTAACTGCACCATCACCTGATACGGAACGTGTTAGCCGGAGGCAGCATTTCACTAACATGTTGGAACAGTGTGTGTGCACACCCCTCCACGTACTGACTGATGGTTTGGCCCCATTCAACTTCTGGGTCTCCAAATTGTCCACGTGGCCAGAGCTAGCCTTTCATGCCTTGGAGGTGCTGTCCTGCCCGGCGACCAGCATTTTGTCTGAACGTGTATTCAGCGCGGCAGGTGGCGTCATTACTGACAAACGCAGCCACCTGTCCACAGCCAATGTAGACAAGCTGACGTTCAAAAAATGAACCAGGCATGGATCCCACAGGACCTGTCAATCCCTTGTGCAAAATATACATTTATAACTACCTCCCCTTAACCATATATCGTTGTACTCCAGGGCACTTATTTATTGAATCCTCTTTTTTTAAATTTACCATTATTTTGTGGGACAGCCCAAAGTTGAATGAACCTCTCCTCCGTCTGGGTGCCAGGGGCCTAAATATCTAAAAGTGGCCTTCTCCATTGGTGGGTGACATGAAGCCTGATTCTCTGCTTTGGGACCTCTCTCCTCTGTCTGGGTGCTGGGGCCTAAATAAATAAAAGTGGCCTTCTCCGTTGGTGGGTGACATGATGCCTCTTTTGCTGCTATGGGACCTCTCTCCTCTGTCTGGGTGTCAGGGGCCTAACTTTCACGTACTTGCTTGCTGTCTTTGTGGAAGACATTTAACTCTTTTTACTGTCTAATGACCACCCCATTGTCTAGGTGTCAGGGGCCTATATGTCGTTTATTCATTTGTTGTCTTGGTGGGAGATATTAAACTCTTTTTACCGTCATGACCGCCCCATTGTCTGCGTGTCAGGGGCCTAAATTTCACGTACTTGCTTGCTGTCTTGGTGGCAGAAATTTAACACTTTTTACTGTCTAATGACTGCCCCATTTTCTGGTTGTCTTGGGCCTATATGTCTTTTTATCATTTGTTGTCTTAATGGGAGATATTAAACTCTTTTTAATGTCATGACCGCCCCAGTGTCTGGGTGTCAGGGGCCTAAATTTCACTTACTTGCTTGCTGTCTTGGTGGGAGATATTAAACTCTTATTACTGTCTAATGACCGCCCCATTGTCTGGGTATCAGTGGCCTATATTTCGTTTAACCACATCAGCCCCCCTAGCTTAAACACCCTTAATGACCAGGCCACTTTTTAAAATTCTGCACTACACTACTTTAACCATTTATTGCTCCGTCATACAACTTACCACACAAATGAATTTTACCTAATTTTCTTCTCACTAATAGAGCTTTCATTTGGTGGTATTTCATTGCTGCTGCCATTTTTACTTTTTTGCTATTAATAAAAATTTAACGACATTTTTGCAAAAAAATTACATTTTTCACTTTCTGTTGTAATTTTTTTTTTAAAAAATTACATTTCTATATAAATTTTTTGCAAAATTTATTGTTCTACATGTCTTTGATAAAAAAAAATGCAAGAAGTGTATATTTATTGGCTTGGGTCAAAGCTATAGCGTTTACAAACTATGGTGCAAAAAAGTGAATTTCTGCATTTTGACTTTCTGAGCACCTGTCATGATTTCTGAGGCACTACAATGCCCAGACAGTACAAACACCCCACAAATGACCCCATTTCGGAAAATAGACACACTAAGGTATTCGCTTATGGGCATAGTGAGTTCATGGAAGTTTTTAATTTTTGTCACAAGTTAGCGTAAATTGATAATTTTTTTTTTCAAAAAATTTCATTTTCCACTAACTTGTGACAAAAAATAAAAAATTCCATGAACTCACTATGCCCATCAGCGAATACCTTAGGGCGTCTACTTTCCGAAATGGGGTCACTTGTGGGGTATTTATACTGCCCTGGCATGTTAGGGGCCCCTAAAGCGTGAGAAGAAGTCTGGAATCCAAATGCATAAAAATGCCCTGTGAAATCATAAAGGTACTCATTGGAATTAGGGCCCCTTTGCGCATCTTGGATGGAAAAAAGTGTCACTCATATGGTTTCGCCATACTCAGGAGAAGTAGGGCAATGTGGTTTGGGGTGTATTTTTACATATAACCATGCTGGGTGTGCAAAATATCCCTGTGAATGACAACTTTTTCCATTATTTTTATGCAAAGTTGTCAATTTACAGAGATATTTCTCTCATCCAGCATGGGTATATGTAAAATTACACCCCAAAACACATTGCCCTACTTCTCCTGAGTACGGCGATACCACATGAGTTTTTTCTCACAAAGTCTCCCTTTCCGCTAACTTGTGTCAAAAAGTTTAATCTTTCATGGACTCAATATGACCCTTAGCGAATACCTTGGGGTGTCTTCTTTCCAAAATGGGGTCACATGTAATGTTTTTGTACTGCTCTGGCATTTGAGGGTCTCCGCAATCATTACATGTATGGGCAGCATTAGGAGTTTCTGCTATTCTCCTTATATGGAGCATACAGGTAATGATATTTATTTTTCCATTCAGCCTCTGGGCTGAAAGAAAAAATGAACGGCACAGATTTCTTCATTCGCATCGATCGATGTGGATGAAAAAATCTCTGCCAAAAAATATGAAAAAAAAAAAAGAAGAAGAGGGGCCTGGCGATTGCCAGGACATAGGGTCTCCGCCCAAAAATCCATACCCACTTCAGCTCCTATGTCCTGGCAAACGTGATTTCTCCATTCACATCGATCAATCGATCGTAGTGGAGGAAGACATCTTTGCCAGATTTTTGATACAAAGTGTTTGCCAAAGCATATGAACTCCAATACCTCTCCTCAGCTCATATGCCTGGGCAAACGTACCTGTACTGCGGAGAAGAAATCTCGTCCTGCAGCGCCGCATACACCGACTTCACGTGTCTTCTGACAGCAGCGCAATGCTTCTCTCAGAATGCATATCAGTGCTGCAGCGTTTTCATTGGTTGGTCCACCTGGAAAATAAAGGGTGGTGTGGGGATTTACTCAGGTAGACAGCTGTGCGGGTGCAGTATTGAGGCAAACAGAGTCTAAGTAGTGCAGCAAACAGTGTTTTATTTCACACTTGTTTAGAAAACAGAACAGTCACTTGGTGTTAGTTCAAACCCAAAATAACAGAGCGCTTCACCTGGCTCCTTTAGTGGTGTGAGTCCCGTCCAGGCTGATCGCAGAGCCGCATAAAGTCTTTCACAGGGTACTAGGCGCCCTGTACGCCTCTGTCAGGGTCCAGGCCTCAGCTCCACACACTGCAAAAGCAAGCCAGACTCACAGTGATTTTCCTTCTTCCCCCAGCTGAGGCTGCAGCCTGGGAATTTAAACCCAGCCCAAAACCTGGTTCTGGAACGTGGGGAGTAGGCACCCGCCCAACTCTTTGCCTACTCCCAGTAAGAGCTGGCCCGGATTGGCTTTGCAGCCATACTAAGTACAAAGGTGTCAACAGCTACTGCTGTTAACACATAAAATCCGGCTCTTACCTCACCGAGGCCAGGAACCTCGGTGACACGTATCTGCCATCCATGACGGCACCCTGCACCTTACCACAGTGGTTAGTAAAAAAAAAAAAAAATGAAGAAAAAACAAGCAGCAGGCTTATAAATTTGAACGTTACGAACTTTATAAACTTGAACATCATAAAACTTTTACAACCTAAACTAACTCAAGATTTCTTTTTCTTGCTACCTGTTTAATTATTATTATTTTTTTCACTCTTTATTTTCCTTGCAGAAACCTCTCCTCTCCCATAGGACAACGTGTAAAGTGTAAATCGCACAGAGATGGCGCGAAGTACATTATGCACTTTATCCCAAGTGAAAGGAGACGTTTCTACCATTTTACATATCTGCAGTAGCACACTAGCATCCCTGTGTGTTAGGGTCTCTCAAAACCTAGTATCCTGAAAGACCCTAGATCCTGATTGTAAAAACTACCTGTGTCCTGCGGTCCCTACGTCCCTAAGTGTACCTGAGTGTGGTACTTCTGGAAACACTCCCCTAGGCATAGGGCAGGGTGGTCAGGACAGTCAGAACAGAAATAGCGGGTATCACGCCTTATTCCACTCCTGCTACAGACATGACATCTTTTTTGGGGTGGCGGTTGGGTTGAGGTACCAGCAACGACACTGGGGAAGTGTCGCTCATGTAGACGGCTCACTACACTGGGGTTTGGGGCCACGGAACCTCCTTGATACAGGAGGTTCTCGATGCTCTCTTCCTGAAATTTGAGGAAGGATCCTGTACTCCCAGCATTACTGTAGAGAACAAAACTATTGTACATAGCCAATTGAATTAGATATACAGACACATTCTTATACCAGCGTCTGGTCTTTCGGGAAAGCAAATATGGGGCTAACATCTGGTCATTGAAGTCCACCCTTCCCATGAGCAAATTATAGTCGTCGACCGAGAGGGGCTTTTCAATGACACTGGTTGCCCGTTCAATTTGGACTGTCGTGTCTGCGTGAATGGAGGAGAGCATGTAAACGTCACGCTTGTCTCTCCATTTCACCGCGAGCAGTTCTTCGTTACACAAGGCAGCCCTCTCCCCCCTTGCAAGACGGGTGGTAACGAGCCATTGGGGGAAGCCCCGACGACTAGGTCGCGCGGTGCCACAGCAGCCAATCGGTTCTAGGAACAAATGCCTGAAGAGGGGCACACTTGTGTAGAAATTGTCCACATAAGGATGGTACCCCTTGCCGAATAAGGGTGACACCAAGTCCCAGACTGTCTTCCCACTGCTGCCCAGGTAGTCAAGGCAACCGACCGGCTCCATGGTCTGATCTTTACCCTCATAGACACGAAATTTGTGGGTATAGCCTGTGGCCCTTTCACAGAGCTTATACAATTTGACCCCATACCGGGCGCGCTTGCTTGGGATGTATTGTTTGAAGCCAAGGTGCCCAGTAAAATGTATCAGGGACTCGTCTACGCAGATGTTTTGTGCAGGGTTATACAAATCTGCAAATTTGGTGTTGAAGTGGTCTATGAGGGGCCGAATTTTGTGGAGCCGGTCAAAAGCTGCGTGGCCTCTGAGACGAGAGGTGTTGTTGTAACTAAAGTGCAGGAAACGCAGGATGGTCTCAAATCGTGTCCTGGACATGGCAGCAGAGTACATGGGCATGTGATGAATTGGGTTCGTGGACCAATATGACCGCAATTCATGCTTTTTTGTTAGGCCCATGTTGAGGAGAAGGCCCAGAAAAGTTTTAAATTCGGAAACTTGGACTGGTTTCCACCGGAAAGGCTGGGCATAGAAGCTTCCCGGGTTGACGGTTATAAATTGAGTGGCATAAAGGTTTGTTTTTGCCACGACTAGGTCATAGAGCTCCGCAGTGAAGAACAGCTCAAAAAACCCCAGTGCCTATCCGATCTGAGCTGTCTCCACCCAAACTCCTGACTAGGCGGTGAAAGGGGGAACTACTGGTGCGGCTTAAGTTGGGGGCTGCCAATCAGGGTTTGCCAGCACCTCAGGGATTCTAGGGGCACTACGGGCCTGTCTGTGGGAGAACTATTGCATGTGCCACCGTACCAGCTTCAACTGCCCTTCTGGTGCTCGCCACTTAACCATGTTCTACGGCAGTGCTGGTAGTAGGTCCAGGATGGGCTGCACTGCTGGTGTATGCCTCACCACGTAATCCGACAGCGCCAGCCCCACTCTGCTGCCCTTGAAATGGATCCTGCGCAACCTGTGGTCTAGCGACACGGGGCCGGGTACGCCTGGTGGTATCAGGGACCTCAACCTCCTCGTCCGAACTTTGGGTCAGACTGCCACTGCTTTCTACATGTTCATATTCTGACTCGCTAGATTCATCAGATGAGGGTTCCCATTCCTCATCCGACTGGGTCAGAATCCTGTAGGCCTCTTCAGACGAATCCCCCTTATTTGACATCTGGAAAACTAAATTTAGGGGGTATTCCCTGAGACTACCCAAGAAAAAAAGCAAGCGTCTTACAAATGGGAGGCTAGCGAAGTACAGGAAGCCGCTGCAATTGATAAAAAAGATCAAAACTAATTTTTTTATCGCCGCAGCGCTTGTGAAGTGATTGTGCAGTGATAAAAAAAAATATATAAATTTTGTCACTACAGAGGGGAGGGCGTGGGTGAACGCACGTGTGGGTGACCGATCAGGCAAACACTGCGTTTTGGGTGGGGGGCGAACTGAGGTGACACTAATACTATTATAGATCTGACAGTGATCAGTTCTGATCACTTGCAGATACTTTAAAAGTACAAATGCTGATTAGCACTACGCTAATCAGCGAATCAGTGACTGCGGTGCAGTGGGCTGGGCGCTAACGGTAGCTAACTACCTACCAAAGGGGCCTAAACTAACCTAAACCTAGCAGTCAATACTGGTGAAAAAAAAAAGTGACAGTTTACACTTATCACTTTTTTTCCTTTCACTAGTGATTGACAGGTAATTGATATGGGGTGATCAAGGGGTTTATTGGGGTGATGGGGGGGTGATCTGGGGCTAAATATGTCGTGATTGGTGTACTCACTGTGACATGTGCTCTGTGCTGGGTCCAACCGATGAAAAGGACCCAGCACAGAGCACAGAAGCCATTTAATGCATTATATTTATAAATATAATGCATTATATGGCTTGTGATTCGTTTTTTTAAAAGACACCAGCCTGCCAGCGCCGATCATTGGCTGGCAGGCTGGTGACGAACTTCTTCTGAGCCTGCCCTGCTATTCTGTGCGCCTCAGGCGCCTCTCGCGAGATGACGTGCCCGCGCGTCAACGAGGAGTAACTGGGCTGCCGAGATCACGCGATCCTGCGTGCGACGGTCCAGAGCAGGTTGATTGCTTGCTGTCTGGGTGAGAGACATTAAACTCTTTTTACTGTCAAATGACCTCTTCTCTGTCTGGGTGTCAAGGGCCTATATAAATGATAATAGCCTGTTCCATTGCAGGTTGACCTGAGGCTTGTGTTGCTGTTACGGGACCGCTCTCCTCTTTGTGGGTGCCATGGCCCTGAGTCTGTGAATGAGGCCTGTGGCACTGCAGGCAGACATGAATCCTTTTTGGCTGTGATAAAAACTTCAACTCCCATAGCATTCCCACCTGATGCCACCCCAACCTCCTATTCCACCTCCTCCTCCTCCAAGTTGCCAATTGATATTGGTTAATTTTTATTTATTTTATTTTAAGTCTTTTCCCTATCCACATTTGTTTGCAGGGGATTTACCTACATTTTGCTGCCTTTTGCAGCCCTCTAGCCCTTTCCTGTGCTATTTTACAGCCTTTTTAGTGCCCAAAAGTTCAGGTCCCCTAACATCCAGGTATTCTCTCATAATAGATTTGTCCCTACAGTGCTTCCCCAATTGCAACGCCCCCACATTTCTCCCACACAGTATTTTCCCCCACACTGTCCCCATATAGTAATTTGCAGCACACAGTAGTTTCCCCTACACTCCCCTTATACAGTAGTGTCCCCCACAGTGCCCCACACAGTATTTTCCCCCACACAGTAGTGTCCCACACTCTGCCCCCATACAGTATTGGCCCCCACACTGCCCCCCTACAGTAGTGTCCCCCACACTGCCCCCACACAGTAGTGTCCCTCACACTGCCCCCATACAGTAATGTCCCCCACACTGCCCCCCTACAGTAGTGTCCCCACGCTGCCCCCTACAGTAGTGTCCCCCACACAGTAGTTTTCCCCCCTACAGTAGTTTCCCCCACACAATAGTGTACCCTACACATTAGTGTCTCCCACACTACCCCACACACACATTAGTGTCCCCCACACTGCCCCCACACACAGTAGTGTCCCCCCACACTGCCTCCACACACAGTAGTGTCCCACCACACTGCCTCCACACACAGTAGTGTCCCCCACATTGCCCCCTACACAGTAGTGTCCCCCACACTGCCCCCACACAGTAGTGTCCCCCACACAGTAGTGTACTGTACCCCACACAGTAATGTCCCCCACACTGCCCCCCCACACAGTAGTGTCCCACACACTGGCCCCAACACAGTAGTGTCTCCACACTGCCCGCACACAGTATCGTCCCCCCACACTGCCCCTGCCCCCTCACACACAGTAGTGTCCCCCACACTGCCCCCTCACACACAGTAGTGTCCCCCACACAGTAGTGTACTGTACCCCACACAGTAATGTCCTCCACACTGTCCCCCACACTGTAGAGTACTCTGGCCCACACTGGCCCCATATAGTTATTTGCCCCCCACATATTAATCCCTACCATAATTATTGCCCCCACACAGTATTCCACCATAATATTTCCCCCCCCCACATATCCTCCCAAAGTTACATGCCACATAAAATAAGAAAAACTAAAAGCTAAATACCTAATCACCTATGTCCAGGCGCTTGCTCGCAGAGGAAGGTGCGCAAACTTCACTGTGCTGCTGCGTCCAGGCACAGGCGTGCATGATGACGTCATCACGCACGCCTCCGCCGGGATTTTTACTACTGCATAGGACTCAGGCCTACTAGGCCTGAAGCCTATGGTGGGCAGTGATCGGCGGCGGGGCAGGGAATTGTGCGCTCCCGTGCCCCGCAACAGTATGTGGCCGTCAGCACTCCAGCAATGAGTGCTTCCATCTGTATTGATGTAAGGGTTCATTGCTTCTCTGGCACCCCCCTGAAAGCCTACATCCGGGGCCGGGCACTCCTACCCCCCCACCCCACAAGGATGGTGGAGTTTAAGAAGGAGATATGCAAAAGGACAGCTCTGCTGATGTGTCATGGAGACTGGAGGCTTCTCTTTCCCACAATGCAGTGCACCACCCACAATGCAATAGTCTTTGTAACAGAAAAACAAAGTGTAATACAATTTAAAACCACTAGATGGTGCTATAACGATACTAACCACTTGAGAAATACCAATACTCTAGCAGAATGAACTAGAATCATTTTCTCTAACCTTCCTGGGCAGGACAAGGCATATAAATCAAAAGTCACAAGTTTAATTTTGGTACATTGTTAATTAAACTGTATTTTTTTGGTAATTAAGAAGTGCAACTATATGTCCTCTTCTACAAACCCTCTGGTATTGACGCTAAACTGCTTAATTAAAAATGGTAGCAAAACTGCAACAGTTTTTCTTTGATAATTAAAAGAGGTGTAACTATATGTCCCCTTCTACAAATACACTGGCATTGATGCACTGAAAAGTACTGAATTGCTTAAAGGGGTTGGCCTCTTTCTGACTATGTTTGTCCAATTTGTAATGCTTTGTACATTGTTTATATTCTGCACCATTTTCTATATTTCATAAGCCATGCCCCTTTGTTAGGTATATATTCTATGCTGTCCATAAGATGCATCTGGAGGGTCATGTGACTGGAGAAATCACCTCCCTGTGATGTCTTTAGTACAGGTGCAATGTGTTTCAATAGAAGAGACATCATATGGAGGTGATTTGCCTGGTCCCATGACCGTCAATCAGTGGCCATCTTACAGACAGGACCTCTGTGTGGACCATGCAGAATATTTACCCAATAAGGGGCATGGCTTATGGAATGTAGAAAACTGTGCAGAATATAAATAAAGGCTATATTAGTAAGTTCAATATAGTCCTCTTACACACACATTGGTCATAAGTAGACAGCAAGTGGCCAATCCCTGTAGGTGAAATTGTGCAGCATTTCCAGCAAAATGTTTGCTATTGCAGGTGCTGGGACTAAGCTTAAACACACTTATAAGCTGTAAAAAGGCTGGCTGTTCATGCAGAAGAAAAAAATGTGTTTATGCAGCACTGCAGGTTTTTACTGTATTTTCACTTTAGAACATTCTGCTTTTCACTTACCAGAAGCTGCCATAAGTATAAAACACACACCTGACTCTGACTGACCATATCTACCTATGAAAGGGAATGTGTCACCAACAAATTGTATCTGCCAGGTAAAATAAGATAGTAGCACATATCCTTTTTCTAATCTGTTTCTGTAAATCTTTTTTTTATTCTATTTCCTAAAAATGATTATGGGCCATCCATCTTGCCTGAGCTTTTCTCAACAGCATTTCAAAATCATTAGGAAATTGCTTTACAGCAGCCCCATGGTCCATACACAATGGTCATTAGGGGTCCTCGCTGACTTCTATGGGAGAGTTTTCTAAGCATGCTCTATGACTTGTGCAGAGGTCATTGTACAAGGAAAGAATAGATATGCTTTGACAATCAGCTATTGTAAATGGTGGATCATGTCTTATCTGTCATTCTAATCCTGCCTGTAATGATATCACCTCTGTGTAAATATAAGCAGTTAACTGCAGTAAAGTGATATGTACCGACCAAGAAGTGGTGCCTGTATTAGGCTTAGGGGCAATGTGAAAACCGCAAGATTTTATAGTTTTTGTTTCAATATAGATATTGACATGTTAAATTAAAAATACCATCACCAAAAATTCTTTAAAAATATGTTAAACATAAAAAATGTGATTTAAATAATGGGTCATTTTCTGATGACACATTCCCTTGAATTCAATATATGCAACTAAATATGTCCCTAAACTATCCCTAGGACACTTAAATATAGCTGGCTCATGTTATTAATTGATGTCTGCCAGCGCACAAGGCACATGAATATCCATACACCACTCTTTATTGAGGAACTGTACCCCTCTGAATCACTTTACATATGGTGGATAAGTAGAGCAGGGATCAGCAACCACACTCGGCTGTTCTTGAAACTGCCATAGAAGTGAAAGAAGGATTAAGGGAGTTGTAGTTTTAGAACGGCAGGATTGTAGCAACTGCTGTACAGTGATTAAAGGAGATATTGTTATGCATCGGACTACACACAATGGGTTACAGATTACAGATTTTCTACTTGTGAAACATGCAATGAGATTTAATGTTTAAAATACCCATGTGGTAAATTATATGTGCACCAAACTGCTTGATCAGTAAGAATTAGGATAAATGAACTCAGGTCTAGCATTAGAAAACAACTAAAAAAGGGAGGAGACAAGAATAAGAATGAGGAAGAAAAATTTGGTGAAACAACTATTGCCCATCATTTTGTAGAAAGGGCTCATCAGTTCTATAATCTCAGATGGCAGGTAGCGGAGGTGGTAAATCGTAAAGAAAATGAGAAAGATAATAGAAGACTATTAATGCAGAGAAAGACTAATTGGATAGTGAAATTGGATTTGTTGCTACCAAAAGGACTTAATGAAATATGCAGCTTTAATGCTGTTGTATCAGTATATTTATTTGATCATTTTATGAACTAGCGTTATTTATAGTAATTAATTATATGGAAAACTTTTGTGGTATGATGTTAATATTTATTATACTATATTAATGATTGGCTGGAAATACCCTACCTTCTCTTCCCCTGTTATGAGTAAGGGGCTGTGTTCCTCCGAAATGACAGGGAGGGGACTAGAGTGATGTTTGTCTCAGCATCCCTCTTGTCCCATGCTTTTATGTAAAAATTGACGTCTATTGATTAATAAAAAATATAAACGTGAGTTACCTATGAATAGTGAGTATGGAATAAAATAACCGAAAAAGCATAGAATACTATGAGGTACTTGTTCATATGTACGAATCTGCACATTTGCAGAGACTGTTGCTGCTGGGTTTAGTGGAGCTCCCGTCGTAGATGACTAGATAAACACCTTTAAGAAAAAATACATTTTGCTTTGACTTATTTTTTTTACTGTATCTAAAATGCAGCACTGCTGTGACATGTGGCAGCATCCTAAGGATAATTCTATTTAATAAACTATGTGGCTCATTTAAAGCCAAGATCCAAAGCTTAGGGCTGTCCGAGATGATTAAAAATCTTAGACAAGCCCCTGACTGATGCAAAATAAAAAGTTATACTATATTTCTATTTTTCAAGCATCAGTCTCTGTGCTGCTGGTCCAGTCCTTCTGACAATGCTTGTAATCACTGCAGAGGTGATGTAAACGTATATGGCACTGTAGTGCTGCAGCCAATGACTGCCCTTCAAATATAATATAACACTTGCAGTCAACCTTACTCCATTATATCAGTCTCCCTGTGTAAGAGAATATGTGCAATACGGTCTGTCATAAGGAAAGATACCACAGCTTGAAAGTAATCTTGGAGGTTTTGCACATTGTTCGGTACCTACCATGATAGCAGTGGTGATGACTGTATATACCTCCATCTTCATTCCTGCCACTCTGTGGAGACCACAGTTGGAGTGCTGAGTTTGACTTTTTATAAAGTCGTAAAAAGATTACAATTCCACGCCAGGCATTTCCCAGGTGTACTTTCACTGAAATAGGAGCAAACAAAATTGAACTTGGGCCAAATATATTATTACTGTGTGCTATTTTAAACAATTTGGTGCCGGTGAACATAGCTACTCCAATCTAAAGACTAACCTCAAATTAACCTACAATAATAAATTCACCCCTCATTCTATAAGGTCAGACCCTCCTAGGTCATCCTAGAAGACTGAGCAGTCCACTAGACAACAGGAACCCTTCCACTGCTTTACAGCGAGAGTTAGGGCTCATTCACACAAGATTTCCATGAAAAATTCATGTTTGCTTCGTGTGTCCATAATTTGCCTTTCGTGTATCATCCAGATTCCATAGACAAGGCTCAGCTGAAAATAAATAACAAGAGCGCTTCCTAGCAACGATCCATGAAACACAGTGGAAACACAGATGCCATCCATGTTGTGTCTGTGTTTTTTCACAGACCGATAGACTATAATGGGCGTGAGGTATCTGTGAACACAGACAAAAATAGGGCATGTAACCGTGAAGTCCCCACGGCTCGATGGACTATGGAAATTCACGCATGTGTGAATACACACATTAAAATCAATGGGTATGTGTGCTGTCATTCACTGTCATGTGAATAAGGTCTTACTGACCTTAATCACCTTCTCTATCCTATACACCTCAGATAGTGATTTTAAACCCTTGACTGCCCCCAGGGATACAGACATCCCTCTGTCCTAGACTACAAGTGATATTAACATTAATGCCCAAGCTTATCAGGGATGATGTCAATAACCCTTTTTTCTGCCTAGACTATCACACTGAAATGTCCTGTTCCAGGGAAAATATGTGCATAGTGACAAATATGCATTGCCCACTATGAATTCATAGTCATCAGTGTTATATAATCACGAGTCTGTTACAAAGACTAACAAAAAAATTGGTTCTCCAGCTGCTTTCTGTTCTTGTCCCAAGAGCAAACAATAAGAAGGGAGCCGGGAACTGGCTCTTAGTTTCCACCCTAATTAGCTTCTACACCATCTTAAAGGTTGTTCTTCTTGTGTATCCTCAAATAATTGTCTTTCAAACTTTGCAGTAATATTGTCCTGGAGTCTGACAGCAGATGTGGTCTATTGTGTGGGGATTTAAATAGATTATTATCTATTAATAATAATAATAATAATAATAATAATAATAATAATAATAATAATAATGATAAAAATAATATCATCACTAGCTAGCTGACAAACTGACATGTGTCACACCTGTATTTAGTCAAATCTGTAAGCTACTGCATATCACCAATTATGTGACAGTTTTAGCAAGCATTTCAAGGGTTAATATAATATTCCAGATTCAGAATTCACATTTAAACAGCCGCCATGCTGTCTATATCAGAGCCCCCTCCCACCGTTGAGCTCTTAGACTCGTGATTTATTAATAATTATGATTTTAAGGGCTCAAATGGAAATGTCAACCTTCATGGCCTGATTTTTGAGAGGATGGTTTAGTTGAGCTTTCATGTTGTCCCAATGAGGAACAAAATCATATTTTTTTCCAGACTGTTTAGTTCACATATTGTACCAAAAGACTTGTGAATAAAATGAATGTGCATTGGGTTTTAGAATATAGTAGTTATGAACTCTATTGTTTTAAGTTGCATTATTAATAAAGCATACAAGCATTTCAAATACATGCAGTTTGATCATTTGATAATTTACATCAATGCAGTCTGTGGTTATCTGTTATATCAGATTTAAAATAAAACTCACTTTTTATTGAGTATCCAACACTGTGTATGTATATATTACTAGAGATGCACTAATTTGGAATTCATCCCAAATTTTGTGTTTTTGGTTTGAGGCAAATCAGAGAAACACTTGATATTTCTCTAAGTAGATGTGCACGCCAGTTCACCTTCCAAAATCCTTACACACAGAATATCCCAGTATTACACATCTTTAGTGACAAATGTGTTTTAATGTGAATTTGATGATTTGAGAATGAATAAACATCACTAGCCTAAATATGCAATATGGGATAGAGATCTGGTCAGCCACATTATAACAGATGACCGACACCCCAGGGTTGACAAGGGATAGGGCAAATCAATACTTCATCCTACCTAGGATGAAGTTCCAAGTGGAGTCTCCACTAATGTACGTGTATAACCAAAGTTATACACCTCGGCTCCTCCCTTGGAGTGCATTATGCAAGTCTCTGAGATCACTCAGGAATGTACATTTATCAGCATAATGGAATATCCTCACACAGAATACTAAAAGAGACAAAATTAAAGGGGACAGAACCAATTAGTATTTAAAAATACCCTTATAATACAACATGCAAGCCAGTTCTCTTTCCAAAGTACCAAGAGTACTGAGCATTTCAAGAGAAAGCTATCTTGGTTAGCTGAGAGACCTTTGAGGTGCTGTTGGGAGAGCATTTCCTCATTACAGAGACCAACTAGTATGCATGAGGAGTATTGTAGCCCCAGCAATGCTGCTCTGCGTTTCTTTCTATAAGCAAATTAGCATATGCTATTTCTGCTGGAATCATATAGGCTTAATTTTTTTGGGCTTTTCGGAAAGACAGCTAATTTGAATATATTTCCCAGAAATCCAGAGTCATGCAAATTAGCTTTCCTTTGAAAAGGGAAAGCACACTTAGCCTATCAGATGCCAGGTGTGATTTTTAAGTTCAAAGGATGAATCTCTACATCTGAGACCAAGCTGTTGTGTAAAAAAGACACCAGTGTGTTTTACTTGTGATACTGTGCATTAGACTCTGATCTTAATCACAATATTCAGGACTCCTGTGGTTCAACTGAATTGAAGTTAGATCATAATAGAACTATAGGAGTATTTGTATATGCATTTGTGTATTTTGGGGAAATAAACCCGTATTGTTGTTCCACAGAGCATTTTTGCATAGAACGCTGAAAAACCTATTTTAAAATTTAGCAGTGACATACTGCATTTCTGTAGTTTGTTGCAATAAACACTGGTTTTGTGCTACATAGCAGATTTGAGGCCTACCCTGTATTTCAGTCATTTTAAGTAACCCTTTGAACTCTGCATTTACATAGATGGTTGCAAACACACTGGTTTTGTGGTAGATAACACATTTGCGGTGTATGCTGCATTTAAATTAAACCGTTAACTTCTGCTTTTACATTGTTGGTTTGAAAAATCTAATTTTTGGTTATAGTGAAGTAATTGTATTGAATTGCTCCGTTACACTGTTGTGTGACCTAAATAAATTGATTCTGTTTATGACACGGGCACTGCCTTACTGTTAGTGAACTTAATTGTTGACTATGGGTAGTTAAATTGACATGAAGATAAACAATCTCTAAGTTTGGTGGGTGAATGCAAATAATGAGGAGAACATCAAATAAGGGAAGTGGGCATGGTCGTGGTGGTGTTGGTGGAGCTCCTGTTGCTGGGAGAGGATGTGGCCGTTCAGCGCCAACTAAAGGTCCAAGTAAAACACCTTCCTCAGGTGCGAGTAGGCGACAGAACCTGCAGCGTTATTTGGTAGGCCCGAATGCCGCTCTACGGATGGTGAGTAGAGATGTCGCGAACATAAAATTTTCCGCTCCGTACGGCGAACGCGAATTTACGCGAATGTTCGTGAACAGGACGAACCACCATAGACTTCAGTAGACAGGCGAATTTTAAAACCCACAAGGACTCTTTCTGGCTACAATAGTGATGGAAAAGTTGTTTCAAGGGGACTAACACCTGGACTGTGGCATACCGGAGGGGGATCCATGGCAAAACTCCCATGGAAAATTACGTAGTTGATGCAGAGCGTGGTCACTTGAATTCGCAATGCAATTAATATACCCTGCATTAATCTCATTGTGAATTCAACTTAGAGCTGGGTTCCTAATGGTTGTATTGCTAGAATGTAACAGAGATTGAGAATATAGTGCTATATTCTCAATCTTCGTTATATTCTAGCAATACAACCATTAGGAACCAAGCTCTAAGTTGAATTTGCAATGCGATTAATACAGGTTATATTAATCGCATTGCGATTACAACTACTAACACTGCAGCTTCAGAATGAATCTAAGATGGATGCCATCCTTGCTTTTTGATAAGAGGTGGAAGGGTCTGGAAGGTAGGGTATGCTGATTGGCTGGAATGTATCTGCTGACTGTGAGGTACAGGGTCAAAGTTTGTTCAATGATAAAGTATAGGGGCGAACGTGAACATCGCATATGTTCGCCCACCGCGGCGAACGCGAACAAGCTATGTTCGCCAGGAACCATTCGCCGGCGAATAGTTCGGGACATCACTAATGGTGAGGCCAGAACAAGTACAGGCGATAGTAGATTGGGTGGCTGACAGTGGCGCCAGTTCATTCGTAGTATCTCCCACCCAGTCCTCTGCAGAAAGCTCAGAGTTGGCACCTGCAGCCCATGCTCATCAGTCTTTCACCTCACCCCCTTGCAAAGCAGCCAAGCAGCCTGAGTTCCAAGTCATGCAGAAGACTCTTATGCTTTTTGATGACTCTGCTGGCAGGGTTTCCCCAGGCCATCCACATAGCCCGGCCCCAGAAGTGGAAGACATTGAATGCACACCCAACCACTTATGTTGCAGGATGAGGAGATGGGAATACCACTGCAGCACGTCTCTGATGATGATGAAACACAGGTGCCAACTGCTGCGGCTTTCTGCAGTGTGAAGACCGACGAGGAGGGCAGGGGTCAAGAATGGGTGGAAGATGATGTGGCGAACTATGAGGTCCTAGAGACTGGACTCAAGTTCATGCTAGTGACGTGTGCAGTTCTGAGGAAAGGCGGTGGTCGCACAGACGGAAAAGAGGAAGCAAGCAGCAAAAGCGGAGCGGACGTCCCCGAGACAGTAAGCCTGCTACTGCCTACCGCAACCAGGTACCTAGCACACCAAAGCCAGCTCCAAGGAGTTCATTGGTGTGGCACGAACTGCAGTGGAGTAAACACCTTAAAAACCAAGAAAGGTCTCAGGCTCCTCCTGCTTCCTCTTCTGCTGCTGTCTCTGCCTCTTGCTCCACCTCTGGAGTCACAGTGGCACCTGCCACCCAGAAAACAGAGGATGTCCCACCAACACCACCACCTCCATCATCATCATCACCAAGCATGACTCCACCATCATCACTCCACCATGTCACATGCAAGCGTTCAGCTGCCCATCTTCCAAACACTGGAGAGAAAGAGAAAATACCCACCCTTGATCCCTGGTCCTTTCAAAATTACTGGCCTTTGAAATGCTGTTATTCTGTCTGGTGGAGACGGACTGTTTTAAACAGCTGATGGCGGTGGCTGTCCCACAGTACGTCATTCCCAGCCACCACTACTTTTCCAGGCGAGCCGTCCTTTCGCTGCACAACCAAGTGGAGGATAAAATCAAGTGAGCACTGCGCAACGCCATCTGTGGCAAGATCCACATAACCACAGATACATGGACCAGTAAGCACGGGCAGGGACAATATATCTCCCTAACTGCACACTGGGTAAATATAGTGGTGGCTGGGCCCGAGGCGGATAGCAGTTTGGCGCATGTCCTTCCACCACCCAAGATTGCAGGGAATTATTCTTTACCTCCTGTTGCCTCCGCCTCCACCTCCTACTCTGCTTCCTCCTCCTCATCTTCTACCACCTCCTGATCCGGTCAGCGAAAGAACTTCACCACCAACTTCAGCACAGCCAGGGGTAAAGGTCAGCAGGCGGTTTTAAAACGTATGTGTTTGAGGGACAAACCCCACACCGCACAGGAGCTGTGGAGGGGCATAGAAGAACAGATCGATGAGTGGTTGCTGCCAGTAAGCCTCAAGCCCGGCCTGGTGGTGTGCGATAATGGGCAAAATCTCGTAGCAGCTCTGGGACTAGCCGGTTTGAAGCACATCTCTTGCCTGCTGCATGTGCTGAATTTGATAGTGCAGAAATTCCTTAAAAACTACCCAGACATGTCAGACCTGCTGCAGAAAGTGCGGTCCGTCTGTGCACACTTTCGGCGTTCTCACCCTACTGCTACTCGCCTGTCTGCGCTGCAGTGTAACTTCGGCTTTCCCACTCAACGACTCATATGCGACATGCCCACCAGGTGGAACTCCACCTTGCATTATGATGGAGAGACTGTGCGAGCTGCAGCAGGTGATAGTGGAGTTTCAGCTGCAGCACGCACGGGTCAATCGCTCTGCGGAACAGCACCACTTCACCACCAATGAGTAGGCCTCCATGCGAGACCTGTGTGCCTTGTTGCGGTGTTTCAAGTACTCAACCAACATGGCCAGTTCAGATGACACTGTTCTTAGCATTACAATACCACTTCTATGTCTCCTTGAAAAAACACTTAGGGAGATGCTGGAAGACGATGTGGAACAGGAGGAAGAGGGGGCATTTCACAGGGTTTCAGGCTGGTCATTCAGAAGTGGCTCAGAGGGTGGGTTCCTGCGCCAGCAGAGGCCAGGTACACATGTGGCCAACCAGGGCACAGTTCAGGATGACAAGGAGGAGGAACCGGGTTCACAGCAGGGCGGCACCTAATGCAGCTCATGGCCATCACTGGAGTGTGGCTGGGGGGATACGGAGGACACAGACGATACACCACCTACAGAGGACAGCTTATCCTTACCTCTGGGCAGCCTGGCACACTTGAGCAACTACATGCTGCAGTGCCTGTGCAACGACAGCAGAGTTGTCCATATTTTAACTTGTGCTGACTACTGGGTTGCCACCCTGCTGGATCCCTGTTACAAAGACAACGTGCCGTCCTTAATTCCCTCGCTGGAGCATGATAGGAAGATGCTCGACTACAAGCGCACGCTGGTAGACGCGCGTCTTAGGGCATTCCCAACAGACACCGGGGGACAAGTGGAAGCACAAGGCGAAGGCAGAGGTGGAGGAGGAAGAGATTGCCAACGCAGCTCGGTCATGGCCAGTACCTTAAAAGACAGGGTTAGCATGGCCTACATGTGGAAAAGCTTTGTCACCACACCACAGCAACCGGCACCACCAGCTGATATCGAACATCTTAGCAGGAGGCAGCATTTGAACATGGTGGAACAGTACATGTGCACACGCCTCCACCTACTGACTGATGGTTCTGCCCCATTCAACTTCTGGGTCTCCAAATTGTCCACATGGCTTCCCCTTTATGCCTTGGAGGTGCTGGCCTGCCCTGCAGCCAGTGTATTGTCTGAACACGTATTTAGCACAGCAGGAGGCGTCATTACAGACAAACGCAGCCGCCTGTCCACAGCCAACGTGAAAAAGCTCACATTTATTAAAATGAACCAGGCTTGGATCCCACAAGACTTGTCTGTACCTTGTGCAGAATAGACATTTATACCCACCTCAACCATATATTCTTGTACTCAAGTGCACTTATTCTTTGATTTCTTTTTTTTATTTGTCCCATTATTTTGGGGGCTACCCCAATTTAAAAAAAAATAAAAAAATAAAAACATTGTTAGCTGGCTACCTCCTCCTCCTCCATCTCCACTTCCACCTACAACACCACATTCACCGCCTCCTCAACCTTCGACTTCACATCCACCTCTTCCTCCGAGTTGCAGGTTAATCATTTTTATTTGTTTTATTTTATTTTTATTTCCCTATCCATATTGGATTTCAGATCATTTGCCATGCTCTTAAGCACATTTTGCTGCCTTTTGCACCCCTTTAGCCCTTTCCATTAAATTTTTAGGGCCATTTTAGTGCCCAAAAGTTTGGGTCCCCATTGACTTTAATGGGGTTCGGGCTCAAGTTCGGGTTAATTTTGGATCCCGAACCCGAACTTTTTTGTGATAGGCCATCAATATCAGATCGGCAGGGGTTCGACACCTGGCACCCCCGCTAATCAGCTGTATAAATAGACTGCTTGCTGCTGTAAGTCTATGCGGTAGCAGTAGCGGACAGAAAGAGAGACGGGAGATGGCATGTGCACACTGCGTGCTGCATCTCCTTAAACAGCTAATGGTCAGGGGTGCCAGGTGTCAGACCCCTGCCGAACTGATATTGATGACCTATCCTGAGGATAGGTCATCAACAGAAAAAGCCCAGACAACCCCTTTAAGGAAAAATAATACCCCAACCAAGGCCTCTAAGGCAGCCAAGCCAATTTTATTTGCTTTGCTCTGTTAACAGATAGTTAACCAGAAACAGCTGGGTTCCTTGTATAAGACACTCAGCTTTCCTTTCCTTTTAGAAAGAAGACTGGGTTGCTTATCACTTTTCTACAGAAGCATTATGTGGGGACACAAGCATGGCAATAGATAAGAAATATTATTATGAAAAAGCACTGATTGAAAAGTTTGAGACTAGCACCAAGTGAAAATCTTATTATGAAAAAGCAGTAATTGAACAGCTCATGGCTACCACTAAAAACTTACTGGATAAAAAAAAAGAGAAAAATTAATCTATGAAGCACAAGAAAGTATTTATAGATATACATACTAGAGATGTGAAAACTGATTCTATGTGCTTTACCCCTATAACACAGATATCCAATCATTGTTCAGCCTTTTAAACTGGATGCCAACTAAGGCAGCCTCAGATCTGAAAATAGCTCTTCCTGGACAAGAGTCTTTTGTCAGAGCAAAGCAGACAGAATTGTTTTTTCTAGCGGATAGGCTTAGTGGGGACCTCTGGGTGGGTACTATTTCTATTATAGAGACCACTTAGTATATGTGATGCCTATTGTAGGCTAGACAATGCTCCTCTTGCTTTCTGGGAAAATATATGCAAATTAGTATGTTGAACATCAGCTGGTCTAAGAAAGAATTACCATTCTTCTCTTTTTTTGCAGGAAAGCTAATTTGCATATTTTTGTTTTTAGTAAAGATATTCAAATTAGCTTTCCTGACAAAAAGGATAAGAAAGGTAATTCTTTCTGATGCTTGAATGTCTTATTCTAGCCAATCAATGAATGATTTCCCTTTCACTATTTCAATCAGTACCTTATACCCAAATAAAGTCTGTAAACTTTGAAGTGTATCTACTTTACCAAACATATGTATTTGGCCACAAGTGATGCAATATCTTGGTATACCATCATATCGAGAGAGAGAAAGGGATTGAAGCGATGGATTACTATTGGACATTGGATAATTCCATAAATACAATACACAAGGGTTTTTTGCTGTATGTTAATTGAGCTCCAGTAACTTTTTTCAGAGGTCCATTCACAAAAGTCAAGCCACAATATGGCACCTGGAGGGCTGGGACAAGGAATTAATTTCCTCACATCATTACTGTACTGGAATTCCTCCAACTTGAATGGGGATTATTCTGATATCAGTTTATTTGACAGTTGTTCAGTATACCGTAAATCCACTAATTTGGTAGTTAAAGTTTTGCATCTCTCTTTTTTGTTTGTTTGTGAACCAGGTGCTTAGAAAGACATGGGATTGACTAAATATAAAGTAGACTGGCAGCTCATTTAACATCTCCATTAATTCTTATGTGAAGCTTGCCCTCTCCAGTTTCAGATATAAATATCAGCCCTGCAGTCTCCTGTCCTCTTGCGAGCTGTGACTTATAAGGGGAGGTTCTGAGTCAGCAAGCTGTGCATCTAAATATAAACATAATTTTTGTTTCATTTCCTCTGCATTGTAAAATTGCAGTGAACGCTACTATAAACCAGAGACCACTAACCTCTATTTCATTACTTGCATATAAACCAGAGCGCAAAAGAGAGAGATGGAACTAGAAATAATATATAAGTATATAATAAGTATAATGAATGCTGAAATAAGTGTTAAAGTGCAGAATGATTTCATAAATAATGCCCACAAAGTACCCTATATAAACAGTGCCAGCAGGGTGACCCATATAAAAAAAAAAACTGTGCAGTGCCACACAGCCAAACTTTCTATCAGCTCCAAAATGACACCTAAACTGCCCACAGTACCTAACAGCTGATGTCATCTCGCTTGTAATGATGTGCTTATCTAAGTCGTCCTATGGACATGATCACTGTAAAACAACTTTTATTCCGTTGCAGGCTGTATGCCACTGAAGATCTTAAAGTCAAGGGTGCAGTGGCTTTCACACTTGAAGTCAAGCTTGCTACATTCCCCTTTCCATCCCTTTGTGTTTGATTGAAGAGCTCTTTCATTTCCTTCATGCGTGATTCCTTCTTGAGATCTCTGGTGTGCTTGTGCGAAATCTGTCTCTATTTTGTGCTGTCTAAACAGACGTTGCAGCGGCAGTTGAAGCAGTGGCAAGTGTCCACTCATGGTTTAGTTCTATTCACTTTAGCTAAGCTGAAAGATGATTCATGGCATCCAAAGTGAACAACTGAAACAGATTTAAAGGCCGTGTGTCACTTCAGCAGATGGCATTTATTATGCTGAGAAAGTTAATACTAGGAACTTACTAATGTATTGTGACTGTCCATATTGCTTCCTTTGCTGGCTTAATTTTTCTATCACATTATACACGGGTTGTTTCCATGGTTACAACCACCCTGCAATCCAGCTGTGGCCGTGCTTGCATACTCTAGAAGAAAGCACCAACCTATGTGCATTCCCACAGTCCCAGCCACCAGAGAGGTTGGCACTTTTTCCAGTAGTGTGCAAGCATGACCACCACTAATGGACTGCAGGGTGGTTGTGACCATGGAAACAAGCAGTGTATAATGAGGGGGAAAAATTAATCCAGCCAGCAAATGAGGCAATATGGACAATAACAATACATTAGTAAGTGCCTTGTATTAAGTTTTTCTACATGATAAATGTCATTTGCTGAAGTTGCACAACCCCATACTACTTAGCTGTAGTATTGCGTTGTGTCCTTTTAATGGTCAAGGTGTAATTCATTACCCTGTGCATAAGGTGCAGTGGAGCGAAATTTATCATAGCTAATCCTTTCTGCTAGCTGTAGGATTACATTGCGTCCGTAGTACGGGCAGGTGTAATTTATCGCCCTGTACATAAGTGTGCAGTGGAACGAAATTTATCATAGCAAATCCGTTCTGTTAGCGATATAGTTGTTATATACTATGGCCAACAGAAAGTTGACTGGGTCCTCCAAAGGAATGGGTAGTGGCAATAATGTTGCTGTAGCTTGCACAGTAGCAGTAGAAGAAGGGGGTGGTAGCAGCCACTGATGCCAGAACTTCCAATGTCACCCAGCAGTTGTGTTTTGACCAACAATCCAGCTGTACTGGAATGGTTGACTCGTTCTTCAACATAATCTCAAGTGACAACAGATACACACAGCCAGGAATTGGTGGGTTACTCTGACACCACGCTTAGTTGGCATGACCCAGGAACTGCCTCTATGCTCTCGCCTGTCCTGAACCTGCCTCTTGCTTTTGCTGCTCCTTCTGCTTGCCAATTATTGTATGCCACTGGTTTTGCTCTGCTTTTCAGTGACAATAATCTTTGTGAAGATAGTAACTAGTTACAGGCCAGCCCTGACTTGGAGGAGAGGTCAGCTGCAAACTTCTTTAGGCATGTAACAACCAACCATGACAGTTGGGTAGGAGCACACATTGCGAGAAGTCAGGGACATGCGCAAGAGACTCGCAAACATATGTAGATGATAAGGTAGCCGATTGCACATGGGAGCCAGTTGAAGAGGGGGAGTGTGGGAATTTTTCACCAAGTTACTAGGGGACATTAGCATGGCGGTATGCAGGATGAGTGGGCAGAATGTGAGGAGCAGTTAGGATGATATTATTGACATGACGGCCCTGTGTCAACACATGGAGCGTCACCATAATGTGACGAGGGAAAAACGTGCCATTCATTTAGCCTTACAGCCTGATGCAGCAAATGCTGCATCTCCCACTAGTCTGCATCCCCTCTCAAGCAGTCATGGCTTGACTAAGTCATCAGAAGGAAGCTGCCGGTCCTACTCATTAACCTCAGTGTCATCTATTGCTGCTGATGCTCCTCCTCCTCCTGGTCATCTATTTCTACAGCAATCGATCACCGAGGCGATTGCAAAGACAACAGTACGTGCACTCAACGGCACAGAAGCTGAACGTGCACCTGGCCAAGTAGCTGATATTGTAGTCTCTCCCTTTCCATGTAGTTGACTCTGAACATTTCAGAGAACTGATGGCTTGTGCCCACCCAAGGTGAAGAGTCCCAAGCAAACATTACTTTTCCCAAAAAGCTATACCAGCCCTTTGCAAGTTCGTTCAGCAGAAGGTAGTACAGTTCATGCCAGCACTGAGGCATGTGGCAGCTTGTGAAGCTGTAACTATGGTCAAGGACAATATATGTCGTTCAGAGGCCACTGGGTGAATGTGGTTCTGGCCCAGGTACACCAGCAACTTGACCAGGTGATGACACTGCCACGGCGTTGTAATCATGGGATTTCAGCGCCAATGTCCTCCTCTGCCTCCTCATTCTCCACCTTGTCCTCACTCTCTCCTCTAGGCATAGTTCACAGTAGTCCTCCAACATATCACCTATGCAAAGCATGGAGTTTTCACCCCTGGTTCTGCATCTGGTCAGCCTGGGCAAATGGAGTCACACCAGGGAGGAACTGCTCTGCGACATCAACCAAGAAATTGAATCCCGTCTGTCCTCACCTACTCGAGATAGGAACCATGATCACCAATAATGGGAAGAACATTATGTCTGCATTCAGGAAGGGCTGATCGATGCACCCTGCATGGTGCACATCTTCAATCTGGTTGTCAATCGGTTACTCAAGTCTTCCAGTCAACTATTGGAGCTGTTAAAAATGTCCAGGAAACTGTGCACACACTTCAGTCACTCTTACCCTGTAAAACACACTCTACTTTGACCTGCAGAGGCAGAATGGTGTTCCCCAACACCGCCACATATGCGAAATTTCCACGCATTTGAACTCCACGCTCCACATGTTAGATCGGCGGTATGAGCAGAGGAATCCCGCCTTCGTTTTCTTGATGACACAGGCAGACAGAACTACTCCCTGGTGTAACCTCAATGTTAGACAGTGGCAGCTCATGCTGTTTGCTCAGGCCCTTTGAGGAGGCCACTTTATTTGTCAGTCACCAAGACTAAGGGATGAATGATGTCATGGCCAGATGCATGCTGTGTTGCTTGCGTAGTGACAGCAGCATTATTACCATTTTGCAGAGAGATGACTACTGGCTCCACAACGTTATACACTCAATACTGATCCTGCCCCATCAACAACAATGTAAGTCTCTAAACAGTACTTTTCTTCACCCGCCTCCTGAAGAAACCACCCAACAGCAGCAGGACATGGAGCAGAACCTGAACCAGCAGATGGTGGTATACTGTGACCCCAGATCCAAGATCCCCTGGACAGAAAATTCAAAAAATTCAAACGATATAGCAATAGTTACTCGTATTAGCAATAGTATAGCAGACTACGTACACACCCACACAAACATCCCCTTTTTCGTTCATAAAATATATATATATATATATATATATATATATATATATATATATATATATATTACAAACACAATCCAAATAAATATAACGCATCACTCCTTGGATAAAGAAGTAAAAAGTGATATTTATTCAACACATGTTGATACAGGCAACGTTTCAGCTCTCTCACAGAGCTATTATTAAGCCACTTGGCTTGATAATGGCTCTGTGAGCACTTGGCTTGATAATGGCTCTGTGACAGAGCTGAAACGTTGCCTGTATCAACATGTGTTGAATAAATATCACATTTTTTTTGCGTTATATTTATTTGGATTGTGTTTGGACCCTAGAACCAAGGGGATAACGCTGGCACCTGAACTACTTGAAGCTTAGGAGTGTTGCCCTGTGATTTTCTGGATATATATATATATATATATATATATATATAAAGTAGGACAGCACTCACCAGTCAGCAGTAAAGCGGGTGCCAGCGGAAACCCCTCGATTCAGGGTAGTAGAAAAATCACAAAAGTCCACGGCACTCCTTAAAAGTGAAAAATGTGCTTTTATTCACACATGTAGTACAGCAACATTTCGGTTCTCTCTCAGAACCTTTCTGAGCCAAGACTTGGCTTGAAAAAGGTTCTGAGAGAGAACCGAAACGTTCCTGTACCACATGTGTGAATAAAAGCACATTGTTTACTTTTAAGGAGTGCCGTGGACTTTTGTGATTTATATATATATGTATATATATATATATATATATATATATATATATACATACACACACACACCATATTTTTCACCCTATAAGATGCACTAGGCCATAAGACGCATAAAATTAAGAAAAGAAAAAAAATTAAGAAAAAAAGGTGTGCTTATGGTGGGTTTTGAACTAATGGTGGTCTGTGGATGGCACTGTTATGGGGGATCTGTCGATAACACTGTTATGGGGGATCGTGCAGGACACACTGTTATGGGGGATCTGTGGATGACACTGTTATGGGGGGGGATCTGTGGATGCTGCACTGTTATGAAGGGGATCTGTGGATGGCCCTGTTATGGAGGATCTGTGGATGACACTGTTATGGGGGGGATCTGTGGATAACACTGTTATGGGGGGGATCTGTGGATGGCACTATTATGGAGGGATCTGTGGATGGCACTATTATAGGGGGGATCTGTGAAGGACGCTGTTTTGGGGGATATGTGGATGGCACTGTTATGGAGCATATGTGGATGGCACTGTTATGGGGGATCTGTGTATGACACAGTTATGGGGGGGATCTGTGGATGACGCTGTTATACTGTATATGTGTCATCCACAGACCCCCCACCCCATAACAGTGCCATCCTTAGATGTCCCCCATAACAGTGCAGGACATAATTCCTATCTAGCCTTATCCCTGGCCACCACTATACCAGAGCTGGCCATTTAACTATTGCCCTCCAGTCTTAGACGCGCTTACATGGCGTGACTACTGCCATTTGAGCAACTATCATGGCTACGGTGCTTCACTTAGCCCATATCCGTCATTAATGGTGCTAACGTGCTCCTGATGAAGTGTGTCCTTTGGGGTACACGGAAACGCGTTGAGCAATTATTGGAGCTGGACCACTGCTATATGTCAGTGCCCTTGATCACCTGTGGTCACTGACAATTTTCCAGCCCAGCACCCTCTCATCCAGGGGTGGTCATGCGCGCGACCACCTTCTGCAAGTATACATAGGTACTGGATGGTACATCACGATTACCAGTACCTATGTCTTAGTTGCACATATGTGTGAGAAGCAACTACTAGTGGCAATAACAACAAAATAAGCCCTAGTGGTTCTCACATTAGTATTTGGGCCAAGTTAGCCTATGTGGGACATCACCCTTCGTGCTTTTACCTGAACTACCAAGAAATCTTTTTTGTTTTGTTTTAACGTCCCTCCAACTTATAATTCTATTGTTTGTATTAGAGGACGTATACCGCGTTATATAACCTTTCTTAGTGTCATTATCTAATGGTACAGAAAAAGGTCTAAGGTGTACTGTGAAAAAAAATATCAAATACAAGTAGGCAGGCTCAGAAATAATCAGTTATTTGCAGTTAGATAGGCTCATTGCTCCACCTAAAAAATGAGCCTGGTAAGGAAAGGGGATAAACACTCTGGTAATGAAGCGGTTAAGGAGAATGCTCAACATACAGGATCTGCTTTTTTTGGCTGTTCTTCCGAAGGATCAGAAGATGGGAAAAATGAACAGTGATGTCTAGGACCGGCTCCAGGTTCATGTGGACCCTTGGGCGATAAAGTCTCAGTGGGCTCCCTTACACAGTGATAACTCTCTGAGTAAAGATAATATAGTAGATATCACCTGCAGTCCTATGTAACAACACCGATAACACAATGATCGCTATCTAAGTACAGAAAATGTAGTAGTGTTACCTGTAGTCCTATGCAAAACCACAGATAACACTAGTGCTAATAATGTGTTAGTGTTACCTGCAGTCCTATGTAAAACCACAGATAACACTTGTGCTAATAATGTGTTAGTGTTACCTGCAGTCCTATGTAAAACAACAGATAGTACTAGTGCTGATAGTGTGGTAGTGTTACCTGCAGTCCTATGTAAAACAACAGATAACACTAGTGTAGATCATGTTGTAGTGTTACCTACGTCCTTAGTGTGCCTCCCTGTGCCTCTCCCACAGACTGGGCATGGTGATGGTGGCACACACACACACAGGGAGAGACACGTACATAGGGACACACACACAGACAGACACACACACACACACACAGGCACATACACACAGGGACACACACGCAGGGACAGATACACAGGGACACACATACACACAGGGACACACACACAGAGACACAAACACACACAGGGACAGACCCAAACACAGTGACAGACACACACACACACACACACACACACAGTGACAGATACACACACAGGGACGGTCAAACACACACAGGACACACACACACACACAGAGACACACACACAGGAACAGACACATACATATGGACAGACACTTATGCGATATGAGATCGTCAACCAACTTCTATCTAATGTGTGTGGCTACCTTTAGGGGACATTAAAGTTCAATTCCACCTTCAGTTATGCTCCAACCTTTTGTTACCTTCTAATATGACTCCCACTGATTCACAGTACTGAGGAGGCATGGACTGGGATTTGAAAAGGAATTATTAACATCTACCAGAAGGTAGTCTAAACTGTAAACCATTAGGCACTGGCTAGACTGTGGTATGGAGTCTAAACAATGCCTTAGACACACACACAGGGACAGACACACACACAGGGGTACACACACACAGGGACAGACATATACACAGGGGCACACACACAGGGACAGACACACACAGCACGGCCTCACCCCATTCCAGCCTTGCTCTTCTCTGTACAGGAACACAGCTCTCTGCTACTCCGGCTCCTCCCCCACTGGTCACATGGGCGGATGACATCAGGAAGGTCCTTTAGCCTGATAGGAAACTCCATCTACCCTGTTCTGAGTCCTGGGGCTGCCCACCCCAGCAGTGCACATGGCTGCCCTAGAACTCAGAGTAGGCAGTTTAATTAAGGTCAGGACACAGCTTCAGGAGTGAGTGGGCACAGTGCCCCCCAGGATCAGTGGGCCCCGGCACTTGCCCAGGTGTGTCGGGTGCTGCTGCCGGCCCTGGTAACATCAACACAACCTTACTGCTGACACCCTCCCCACTTTGTTATAGTGCCACTACGTGAATGTTGTGCCACTGCACAGTAGATTTCACGCTAATAAATTAAACCTAATGCTAACATTGACCTACTGTATAAGGCTGAATTTACATTTCAGTTATTTGGTCAGTTATTTCCATCAGTTTTTGTGAGCCAAATTCAGGAGCTAAGCCTACCCTCATATTAGGTATGATGAATTGATCAAAACCTGCTCTGTGGCTTTGAACTGCACCTGTTTTAGGCCGAAAATAAATGAGAAGAATAACTGATCAAATAGCTAAAGTGTGAAATGAGCCAAATAGTGATGCACAGTCATTCTACAGCTAACAGAAAGGATTAAAAAGCATATGTTTGGACTGGCACAACATGCATTAAAATAATTTTTTATTTCTCCACTAATTTATTGACGCTGCCTCTTTTTCTTTATTTTGTTCCACTAAATAATCATTTGTACACAGGTCCTGCAGGAGGGGCACAGAGTGTATTTTTTTTTTTTTTGCCTTACTGAAGGCTGCTGTATGCTTTTCTTTTGGTTTAACAGAAGGGATTGTTGGTGGTCTACACGATGATGCGCATTTTCATATATCTGACCTGCCTGTCACTCTGATGCACAGTAACTGTTTCATTGCCAGAAAGGATTAGCTATCAGAGTTGAGCGAACCCGAACTGTATAGTTCGGGTTCGTACCGAATTTTGGGGTGTTCGGGACCCGGACCCGAACACTTTCAAAAAAGTTTGGGTTCGGGTCCGTTGTTCGCCGATTTCTTCCCGCTTTCTGAAGGGCTGCACAGCAGCTAATCAGCTAGCGTTTTACTTCTTGCCCAAAGAAGCCATCACAGCCATGCCTACTAATGGCATGGCTGTGATTGGCCAAGTGCAGCATGTGACCCAGCCTCTATTTAAGCTGGAGTCACGTAGCGCCGCGCGTCACTCTGCTCTGATTAGTGTAGGGATAGGATGCAGCTGGTGTAAGGGCAAGATTAGGCAGGGAAAACTCAGCAAAAACACCTAATGACGTGATCGATCTACAGGTGTGAATCATTCAACTTCTGCTAGTTAAATACTCACTGGTTATTAGGCTGCACAGAGCGTTTTTCTGTCACTTTTTTCTGGGGTGATCGGTGGCCATTTTGTGTCTTGTGGAGCACCAGCACAAGCTGCCACCAAGTCCATCAATCCATCAATACTAGTTTTTTTTTTTTTGCTATATCCTACATCAGGGGCTTGGCTGTGCTTAATGTCACCCCAAGAAACTCAGGATAGAAATTTCTATATTTTATTGAGGGGTAAAATTCAATTGACAAAATAGCAATCCCCTAAGTCTGGTATTCCAGCTGTTGCTAGCCAAATGTAATATTGTCTTCTGTCTGGCAAAGGATAGATTTTTTTCTGTGGTGGAATTCAATTGCCAAAATAGCAATCCCCTAAATCTGGTGTTTCAGCTGTGGCTGGCTAAGTTTAATACTGTCCGGCAAATGATAGATATTTTTCTGGGGTGAAATTTAATTGCCAAAATAGCAATACCGTAAATCAGTGGTTTTAGATGTGGCTGGCCAAGTTTAATAGTGTCCGGCAAAGGATAGATTTTGTTCTGGCGTGAAATTCAATTGCCAAAAAAGCAATACCGTTAATCAGTGGTTCCAGCTGTGGCTGGCCAAGTTTAATACTGTCCGGAAAAGGATAGATTTTAAATTGTTGGGTGAAATTTTACCATTTTTGCCAGATCCCCTGCACTGCATAACTGACAGGGAACTTACAATTGGCGGTTACATTCTTGCATGAAATAAAGCCAAAGGTAGCCGCCAATAACAGTTTTTTTTATTTTAAATTTTTTTAAATAAATTAGTGTAGACCCCAAAACATTGTGAAAATATAAAAAATAAAACAAAGTGTAAGTGCACGGTAGTATTACAGTGGTTGGGTGAGGCCGGTATACATGTCTATTCTGCATAAGGTACGAGCAAGTCCTGTGGGATCCATGCCTGGTTCTTTTTAATAAACGAATAGAGATGAGCGAACACCTGGATGTTCGGGTTCGAGAAGTTCGGCCGAACTTACCGAAAATGTCCGGGTTCGGGATCCGAACTCGACCCGAACTTTATCCCGAACCCGAACCCCATTGAAGTCAATGGGGACCCGAACTTTTAGGCACTAAAAAGGCTGTAAAATCGTCCAGGAACGGGCTAGAGGGCTGCCAAAGGCAGCAAAATGTAGGTAAATCCCCTGCAAACAAATGTGGATAGGGAAATGAATTAAAATAAAATAAAATAAATAAAATTTAACCAATATCAATTGGAGACAGGTCCCACTGCAAGGAA